>JAYMTP010000022.1:0-60678 GCA_036897365.1 Geranium brycei
ATTTGTGAATTGCTTGTTTATCATTGTTTTGAATCAAAATTCAGACCCTAGCTCTTTGATATTTGGTTTTGAAGGTCTGATTTAATGACCCAAGTGCTTATTTCGCCTCTATAAGGGGTTTCGAGATCAATTTAAACGATTTCAGCTTCCAAATCTCATATGGGTCAGTTGCTAACCCTGAAATTTTGATTCAATTTGTTTTTATCTTTGTATTTTGATGGATTTGTGAATTGCTTGTTTATCATTGTTTTGAATCAAAATTCAGACCCTAGCTCTTTGATATTTGGTTTTGAAGGTCGGTTTTAACGACCCAAGTGCTTATTTTGCATCTATTAGGATTAATTATCAATGGGAAAGCCCAGCGGTGCGAAGAACAAGCTCGCCGAAATACAAACCAACCGGAGCCCTACTTTTCGGTTTAAGGGGAGCACAAAGGAACTCGATGCAGACACAGCTGTTTTCGTCAACATGGCACAAGAGTTAAAAGAGGAAGGCAACAAACTCTTCCAGAAGCGCGACCACGAAGGTGCCATGTTAAAGTACGAGAAAGCCCTCAAACTCCTCCCCCCGAACCACATCGACGTCGCCCACCTCCATAGCAGCATGGCCGAGTGTTACATGCAACTGGGCCTCGGCGAGTACCCCCGAGCCATCAACGAATGCAATCTGGCCCTAGAGGTCTCTTCGAGATATAGTAAAGCGCTGTTGAAGCGTGCTAGGTGCTATGAGGCATTGGATCAATTGGATTTGGCATATAAGGACGTCAATACTGTGTTAGGTATGGAACCCAACAATATAATGGCGTTGGAGATAGTACGGAGGCTGAGGAAGCTAATGGCCGAGAAGGAAATCAAAGTCGATGTCGAGGTTGATTTTGGGAGTCCGAAGGCGCGTAAGGCTATGCATTTCGGTAAAACCTTGAGGGAAAGGACAAAGAGGAAGAAAGCGCTCCAAATTGAGGAGAGTAGTCAAGAGGACAAGATTGTCGTGGAGGATAAGGTGAATGTAGTTAAGGACAAAGAGGTGGTTACTAAAACCGAGTTGAAAGTGGTCACCAAGGCTGTTAAAGACGAACCAGTCATTACAAGGACTGTGAAGCTGGTCTTTGGGCATGATATAAGGTTTGCACAATTACCGCTGAATTGTAGTATAGTACTGGTTAGGGAGATAGTGCAGCATAGGTTTCCAAGCTTGAAGGGCGTTCTCATCAAGTATCGGGACACTGAGGAGGATTTGGTTACGATCACTACCACAGAGGAGCTAAGGGCGGCTGAGAAGACGGGTGGTCCTCTGGGTTCACTAAGATTTTACTTAGTTGAAATAATCCCCGATCAAGAACCACTGTACGATGGAATTCATGTTAATGTTGAAATGAAACCAGCAGACGCTACCAACTCGCTCAACTCGCTTAATCTTGAAAGCAAGCCAATCGATCAAATCACTGAGAATGAGAATACAGGAAAAGCGAAAGAAGCGGAGAAGGTAAAGGCGTTCTGTGTTATTGAAGACTGGCTTGTTCAGTTTGCAGGGTTGTTCAAGAACCATGTTGGGTTTGATTCGGATTCATTTCTCGATCTCCACGAGATCGGGATGAAACTCTACACGGAGGCAATGGAGGACACCGTGACAAGCGAAGAAGCTGGAGAGCTTTTCGCGATAGCTGCAGATCAGTTCCAAGAGATGGCAGCTTTGGCCTTTTTCAATTGGGGGAACATTCACATGTCCCTGGCGAGGAAAAGGGTTTTGTTCTCAGAGGATGAATCGCACGATCAAATACTCGAACAGGCAAAAACTGCATACGAGTGGGCTCACAAAGAATACAATGAGGCAGGAAAAAAGTATGCAGAAGCTATGAGGATAAAACCAGATTTCTACGAAGGCCTTCTTGCACATGCACAGCAATATTTTGATCAAGCAAAGCTCTGCTGGTATAATGCGATAGCCAATAAGATCGATCTAGATGCTGCGAATTTAGATTCTGGACCGTACTCTGAGGTTTTAGAGCTTTACAACAAGGCTGAAGAGACCATCGATAAGGGCACACAAATGTGGGAGGAGATGGAGGAGCAGCGCTTGAATGGAATATCCAAGTTTGATAAATATAAATCGCAGCTGCAAGGAATGGGTTTGGATGAGCTGTTTCAAGACGTGCCTGGAGATGATGCTGCAGAGAGAACTGCAAAAATGAAGTCACAAATATATCTTTTGTGGGGTAAGATGTTGTATGAGCGTTCTGTTGTGGAATATAAGCTAGGGCTGCCAACTTGGGATGAATGCCTAGATGTTGCAGTCGAAAAATTTGAATCTGCTGGGGCTTGTCCTACAGATTTAGCTGTTATGATAAAGAACCATTGTTCTAATGAAACTGCAATTGATGGTACGATACAAATTTCCTTAGATTTACTCCCAAAACTTATTCTGATTGCAAATCTTGACTATGTTGCTGCTACAACAGGTCTCGGGTTCAACATTGACGAGATAATTCAGGCGTGGAACGACATGTATGAAGTTAAGAGGTGGGAGGTTGGCGTTCCTTGTTACCGCCTAGAGCCATTGTTTCGTCGACGAGCACCAAGACTTCATAGTATCTTGGAGATGCTTTGAGTTGCATTGTTGCTGGTTTGGTATTCTTTGAAAGCATTGAAGAAAGTGTAGTCTTCACTGCCACCAACTAAAATAGGTAAGTCTCTGTTTACCATTTGGCCTTTTCAAATATAATTTTATGATGTTTTGAATGTTTCTATCCATTAGAGTCCTCTCTGCAATGCTACCATAAAGCATAAACTGACATCTGTTCTAATAAATCTCTGTTAAGTAGATAAATTTATGGGAAACTCACTCTTTTGCATGAAGATGTTGCCTTCATCCTCCTAACAATGATTGAGAGTTTTTAATTGTACCAAAAACTACTTGAAAGGTAGGTATTGATTTTTATCAACTAATAACAATGCTATTTATGTTGTTAGGTAGCAATATGCATGTTCAATCCTTATATGAGACAACTCTTATTAGGTAAGTCTCTAGCATATCTTGTGATGACGAGTTTGCTTCAATCATATAATGTCTAGTTTGAATGATTTTGCCTTGTGTTTGATTGATATCTAGAAGCAAAAGTCTTGGCGCTTCCATCTATCAGTCAATGGGAACCCAAAAGCTATGGAAAAGTTTGAGTCTATGGATCCTTGTGTCAAATGAGGATGAACAAATCATGGAAACGTGCTTACCAAGTCACCACCTCTCTCTTTCCCGAGTATTTCATGGGTAATTTCTGTTTCATTATCTATTCATATCTCGATGAAGCTAACTTCTTTGTGTGAAACTGATGCAGTTCATTTTTTTTGTGTGCCCATTTTGGTCAGTCCTCTTAATGCTGAAGCTGATGCCATGTGTGGACTGTTGCTTGCTAAATTTGTGGATAATCCAATCGAATTCTTTTGTCATCCAATATTTGTCGCTGGGGATCTTGGTACGTTCTGTTACTAGTTTATGCTCTTAATTTAGTGGTTGGATCGGATCAGTTATATAGACCGAGTTGATTAACTTGTAAAAAGAGAATTGTGAAAAGGTGCCCTTTTATATGACACTTTTGTAAAATGGTGCTGTGTTAAAAACAAAAAAGTGACGTGTTTGCATTTTTTTGTCATTTTTATAAAAATACACACATTTTGCAAAAAAAAAATGCAAACAACACACCACCTTTTTGCATAAGTGTCATATTATAGTAACTTTTTTGCAATTTTCCCAAACTAAAACCGGGTGCCAATGCCTTCAAAACCAATATCAGTCATGTCCCTTATGTTGGTTTTGAAGGCAAACTCTGAACTGTAAAACCAAACCCAAAATGGCAAAGTTGTGACTGCTGCACAATATTTAGAAGCAAAAACAGTCTGGTGATTTTGAATGGACCCTGTTGACATTGTAGAGAAATATGTATAATGCCACATACAAATCATTTCATGCTCTACATATATATATATACATATAGATATAGGGATAATTGCAAAAGGTGGTTGTCAGCTATCCCACTTTTGCAACGAGTAATCTTGTGTGTTTGTTGTAACAAAGTAGCTGTTAACTTTCCGTTTTTTGTTGCAAATTGAGTGTATTGTTCCTGAATAACATATCTGCCCTCGGAAAAAGAGAATTAGAAAAATAATATTTTTGGGTTTTGTTCATTCCTTAGTTTTCTTCTGAATTTGATCAGACAAAGAGGACTTGATCATGGAAGAAAGAGAGAGAGAGAGAGAGTGGATTGAAGCAATGAGAGACATGACTGTAAGTTAGTAATCTGCAGATATGGATGCTTGGAGTTGGTTTTTTGCTTGGAAAATTCAAAAAAGGCTTTTGCATTCTCAAGACTGAATTGCTAGATACATAATATATGGATGAACCTGTAATGTATATATTGGTCTTGTAGGGTATGAGAGAGACCAAGTGGATGTGTATATGTGAACTGGTCATGTTTGGTAGGAATAGAGTTAAATTTGTATCTATGTATGATAATAGGAGTCGCTATAACGATATAAAATTTACTTTTTCCGAAGTGATTAAATGATTGAATTTGTGACTTAATTACGAGGGTTCAAGTCAAATCATTAACATCTGTTGTGAAATAGACTTCTATGTTGATTTGCATTAATCTTTTCCTTTACGTCACATCGGTCTATTTACATAATTGTTTTTCAGACTTGGTTCGTGGTTCGCTGATGATTATAAAGACGAGTTTGCCTATCTCACCTGATTTGTTATTAAGAACATAACTCTACAATTAGTTATCAATTTACTTTCTTGAAGGTTTGACTCAAATTGACTATATCTGATGTGAAATCAAGACATCTATGTTTGTTTGTATTAATCTTCTTTCTTACGTCACGTCATCCTACTTGTGAAATTGTTTGTAGGACTAGGTTGATGGTCTGCTAATGATTATTAGACGAGTTTGTTTATCTGACCTAAATTTGTTATTGAGAACGATGACTTAGGAATCTTTGACTGCCAATTAATTTTTTTATATGGTTAATTTTCAACTAGCTATCAATTTACTATTTTCAAATGATTGAATATGTGACTTGATTATTAGAGTTTGAGTTAAATTGACGATAACTGATATGAAATCAAGACTTCTACATTATTGTGTATTAATCTTCTCCATCATGTCACATTGCTATACTCACGAAACTGTTTTGTTTTGGACTCAATTGTTGGTTAATAGTTCTAATACGAGTTTGCCTATATGGCCTGATTTGTCATTAAGAATGGTGTTGTAGAAATCTCTAATTTTTCTAATTGATATTCAACTAGCCTCTATTAATCATCAAATAATTCTTTAAATTAACTAATTCTCAATTAATTTTCAAGACTCTCTCTACTCGACTAGAATATATATTTTTTATAACGCTAATTAAAAATAATAAAATGTTATAAACTCGAAGTGAATTTAATATTATTGACATGACCGAAGTTGAGATAAAAAAATCCAAATATAATTTGATATACAGGTACAAGGACATGATTACAAAATCCGTAAAGAGTAACTTTAGATTTGTGGCAATATTTGAAATAGTAGCTAGAAAATTAGAGACACTATGTAGTGTAATGTACATATAAAATTGGTATATATTAAAAGGAGAAAATAAAAGGGACCCACCGGACTCTAAACAACAAAAGAAGCAATCCAAGATTCTCAATCAATCTCACGATTCTATCACGTGGACCATAACTGCGCGCCCATCTTATGGTACCTACTCCGCCTACGTGGAATCACACCCACCTCCCTCTAACATGTACACACTCGTACCGTATTTCCCGTCCTCTATGATTCTTTTTTTATTCAGATAAAATGGTAAATTGCAAGAATGAGAATTTCCCTCCCTAAAACGTGCACATTTGTTAAAAATGACAAAAATATTCTTAAAATTATTATTTTTAAAACAAAAATAATAGTTTTAATTGAAACTTGTTAATTGATTATGATAATGTATTTTAGAATCATTTTGTAATCGAGCAAATTAGAAAGTAAAATTCATATCATCAATGACACGTGAGAAAAGAAGAAAAATTGACGAACTCGAATTGAAAAATATTTTAATTTTAATATTCAAAGATTTGATTTAAATGATATTTTTATTTTTTTTTAGACAAATGTAGGTAATTTCTAAAAAAAATATAAGTTTACAGCCATTTACCTATTTTATTATCTAAAATAATGAAAATGCAATTAAGCGCTAGCAGCCACGTAGCAGTGGTACACGTGGCGAGTGTAGGACCCAGGTGCACGTAAAGTCCGTGTAACTCGTCGCAGCGGAGCCACGTCAGTCTATTTCTGGGGTTGGTTGCTTTTGGTCACCACCTTCTTCACTTCTTCAATTCGACAAGCAAAGAACCGATTTCGATTATTATTCTCTGCACACTGATTCACTCCACTGAGGTCCCAAAACCAAACACATCCGAAAATTACTAGACATTTAGATTTCTAGATCTGAATAGGGTTTTCCCAAATGCCCATCTGCTGTTTTCCATCATTTTCCTCTATTTTGTCGGGAGCCAAACGGTTTTTGCTAGGGTGAGTACTGAGTGCCTTCGGTTTCCACTCTCTTTTGCTGCTGGGTTTTGTTTCTTAGCAACTGGGTTTTGAGAAAAACTCGTTGGTTTCCATTTCCAGCTTTGGAATTTCACGTTTCTGTTGATTTTCTACCATTTTCTCGGGAACCAAACAGTTTTTGCTAGGGTGAGCACCTTTGGTTTCCACTATTTTGCTGCTGGGTTTTCGCCAAACTCGTTGGTTTCCACTCCTGGCTTTGGAATTTTCCGTTTCTGTTGATTTTCTACGACTTTCCTAGGAACCAAACAGTCCTCTCCAGCTTGAATCTCAGTGATTTTGCATGTTTTTAGCACTGGTAATGATCATTTAATGGATTGAATCGTAGAACATTTGGTTTTGGAGATTCCAGGAAGGAAATTCATTTCCTATATGTGTTGCCAATCTTGAATTTGAGTCTGATTTTGAATTTGAAGTATTCAACACTCATTTTAGGGCTTTTTTCCGTTTCTGTTGATTTTCCACCAGTTTCTCAGATACCAAACAGTCCTCTCCAGCTTGAATCTCAGTGATTTTGCATGTTTTTAGCATTAATAATGATCATTTAATGTATTTTGGGCATTCCAGGAAGGAAATTCTTTCCCTATATGTGTTGCCAATACTGAATTTGAGTCTGATTTTGATTTTGAAGTATTTAACACTCAATTTAGGGCTTTTTGGATGTTATTGCTGTTTTTGCAGGTGATGTCTATGGAAGAAACCATATTTTGAAGGTAGAAAAAGAAGCTAGAAATGGCAACTGAGACTGATTGTTGGCCATGCCCTGACCCACCAGCTCATCACCAACACCATCAAGTACCTACCCTATCATCACTCTCTTTCTATTGTCTTTTAATTACATATTTACATTGTTACTCTTTTTGTTATGATCATATATAGTATTGTAGCTCCATTGAATCATTACTATGAGTTTATACACTTCCTTATGATGGATGTGAGGTCAGTTATGGTAGGGTGTAGAGTAGTAATTTCTTGTGGTTTAATTCAATTATTTGTCTCATTTGGTAAGCCAATGATTGGAGCCATATTTGTCATTAATTACTCTTAATTGTGATCTCAATGTATATTATCTGAACTTAAATCATATTTGAGAAAATTGCAAAAAGGTGTCCTATAGTATGACATTTTTGCAAGAAGGTGTTGTGTTGTTTGTTAATGGCAAAAAGGTGCTTTGTTGTTTGCATTTTTGTGTAAAATATGTTTTTATAAAAATGACGAAATTGTCCCTAAAACTAAGAATTATTTCTTTAAAATAAATACTTTTAGAGTTTTTCTATTTTTATCTTCTAACTAAAACTTGTATAATCAAATTTTATAATTTAATTTTTTAGTAAATTATTTCTTAATTTCAGGGGCAATTTTGCCATTTTTATACAAATATACTCATTTTACAAAAAATGCAAAGCACACTTTTGCAAAAGTGTCATATTATAGGGCACCTTTTTTGGAATTTTCTCAAGGTTCAAAGAGCTAAATTCTTGGGTTGTCAAGAAATTTTGAGTGAAGGAATGTGCTTATAGTTTTAGATCATGTTATGTGCACTGCTAAGTTCTGTTTCATTATTAATGCCATATTGATTTTGTTATAACCTGATGAAAGGATGTGCCCATCTCTGAAATTTTGAATCACGGTTCTATTTCGTTTGGACGGTTTGCTGTTGAGTCCCTTGAATGGGAGAAAAGGAGCGTCTTCTCTCACAACAGATGTAAAGAGGAGCTCGAAAAGTTCAGGGCCCCGGGATTAGTCGCCTCAAAGAAGGCTTACTTTGAGGACTATTACCGAAAAGTTAGAGCTATGAAGGCATTGAAAGTTGAGCAACAAGAAACACCAAAATCAGATCTTTGTCAAGTAGAAAATGGCGTTGATGCTGTGATTTCAGAGGATGAGGTAAAGATTAGCAGTGTTCGCCAGATTCATATATCAGATAATGGTACAGCTACTCCCTTCTCGGGAGATACCAAAGAACAATTAAGTTGCGGTATTTTGAATGATTCTAGAGCTAGCATGCCGGATGCAACCGCCTCCTTGCCTACAGGTCATTCAAAAATTCCGATACACGAGGTATCCTCCGCATCATCTATTCGACCAATCAATTGTAGCTCCGCTAAAGGGTCCAAGGAACATTCAATTGGCGCGAAGACTAAGGTAATCAACTTTAACGCCAATATTGCAATATAATTGTGTTCTATTTCCTCGTTATGGATTGTTGCCTTGTTGGAACTTAAATGATCTATATCAAGTGCTGCTTCTTTTCATTGTTAGGTAAATTGGAAACTAATAATCTTTTTTTTTGAATCAACAAGCCATTCAATATTCATATCAAAGTAGGTGGGACAATCCCCGCACCATAGATTGAGAGTTTACAAGACTAGACGAAATTATGCAACCACGGCCTTCAACATGATGGCTGGAGAGACTCTGCGATCATACTACAGAACCCGTGAAACTATATAAAGCAACGAACACAACCAAACATCAACTGCCGTGAGGCAGGATCAAGCCGGATATCTCCGGGTACCACGCTGAGATTCGAACCTTGGACCTGAGTTCAAGGAGCGGATTTTTATTTATGCCCGAAACCACTGGGCTAACTCAAGCTGGTGGAAACTAATAATCTTAGTTCTGTGCAAAATCAAAATCTTATCTAACCTACTTTTTCTAGCTCCATACTCATGTTATGTTGATCTATCTTATCTGTTAGTAATATGACTTGCCGGTGTTGTAAACGTCGCTAGGCTCTAGTCGGGAAGGCAGAACCTCTGGGAGTTAGTCGGGGATTGAATCGAAATATTCACTTATTTGTTGCATTTATATACTTAAATAAAAATATACCAATAAAAGTACCAATTAGTATAAATTATTTTAGTTTTAAGTATTTTTCATTTTAGAAGTTGACAAAAACAATATTTTTTTGCCTAAACCAGCCTAGCCGACTTAAACTGCCCGATTCGGTGTTGTAAAATTCCCGTCTAGGCCAATTTTTACAACACCGTGAATTGCAATGATATTTATTCATATTGTCCTACCAAGTTTACCTTATGGTTTGTTCATCATCTACCATGTTAATAATTATGTTGCTAGTGGATTTGTAATGCACATCAGAATTTTAATGTTCTAATCTATGGTTTGAATTTGCTACAAAAACTAGGGGACTGTTGCTTCTGGTAGAGACAAAGCAAAATCAGCTCGTGGCACTACAGAAACTGCTATTAACACACTCGAGAAGCAGAAGAAACCTTCTAATAAAGAAACTACGAGAAATACAAACAACAGTCTCGTTTCGAGAAAATCCAATGGCGTTCCATCGATCAGACAGAAAACCGAAGTATGCCCCGGCACCAATGTTCCGCGCGCAAAGTCAAATAATAAACTGGTTTTATCTTCTCCTAAGCAAACTTCAAAGCCCTTGGACAAGGTATCTATGAGGCTGCCGGGCCAAGCTCGGTCAGTTCAGGTAGTTTATCGAGCCCATGTGAAGTCTGCACATTCTTTTTGCTAATTCTTGACCTATCGTTTTTGCATACTTTTTTTTTTGCAGAGCACTTCAAGATCAAACCTTGTAAATACCAGTTTGAGAAATACGACTCTTGATGACAAAAGGTCTGCTTCATCACGAGAAAATACCTCTCTCCCTCGCTCTCTATCTCATTGTGCTCTAAAACTCCCCAAGAACTCGGTAAAATCGAGTTCGTCGAGTTCTGGACCGAGATTTAGAACTTGTTCTCAGTGGTTCAGTTTTACCGAGTTTTCACTAGGTCAACTCGGGCGACCCTGGTCAAAGTTGGTCAATTTTTATTTTTATTTTATACATATGCGTTGAAACTGTTCTATAATTTGTGTTTTTGTTTTAGCTTATTATGTTGTTTGAAAGTATCTTATTTTCTAAAATATTATTATTTTCGTATTTCACGTGAATTATATATGTATATATAATATTTATTAAATACGAAATGAGTTTTGCCGAGTTCTCCCATATTTCTCTGAACTCCTTATTTTTTGCCTCGCCAAGTTCTCCCCAATCCCGAGTTTTATAACATTTATCTCATATTACACTTGTTAAATTGCAGGAGCTGCAATGGAGTTGCTGGGAAATCTCCAGAGGTTAATGGTCACCGCGCAAGACCAAAAGGTGGAGAGTATGAGAGCCAGAGACCAAAACAAGTCACGTAATAATTCTCTTTTTCTATTTCTTATTCGGAAGATTTATGTAATCTGTTTCCGTCCATGAATCTCCACTTGTGTGTTTTGATGGTATAAGAGCTTCCAGTAACATGTAATTGTTGTTGATGTGGACAAAAATATCAGGCCTACAAAGCTTCCGGGTCAGGATCAACTAAATCAAAACGCTAAGGTTGGGCGCGGGAGTAATATCAAAGCCGGAAAACAGAACAAGGTAATTTTCACGGTCTCACCCTGAAAGATATGCATGGTGTGAACATTAACGATATAGGAAGTGCTTGCATTCCAGAGCTTTCTCTGGAATGTGCAATTATGGGAACAACCGGAATTTCGATCATTTTGGTATTGAATTGTGATTCGAAGAGATCTAGGTCTCATCTAATCCTCCTACCTTTGCTGTTTAAGTTAACATCTGGTAGTAACTGTATAGGATTCTATTTACTAACTTGTTTTCTTCTTGGTTGTGCATTGTGCATGTTGACTTGAATTGTTTGTTACTTCACACCAGCTAGTCATGCAGTAATTTTTACTTCTGACCATGTTACGAGAACTGAAAATCAGTGTTCGAAGAATCTCCTACTTGTCCAATTAATCCTCTATAATTCCCGATTAATCCTTCAATCCCATTTATTTAGAACATTGCTGAAAATATGACCTATTTGGTTAACACTTACGACCTCTCCCCTAAACCAAGGTATGGATCATCCAGGAAATCTATGTCAAAACCACCTCCCTGAATTTTTTTTAAAATAAAATGAAAATGCATCACATTTTGTTTACTTGTATATTACGAGTAACCCTCGAGGCAACCATCAAATGATTTTGAAAGCTTTTATCGAGTCTTTTTTCTAGAAAACGCTAGGTATATTACTATTAAGTGGCCGACGCCTTAAAATGCAAGTAATTGAAAGCCAGAAGGGTTTGTATTTGTGTTTTGTTGGTTGCTGAATAATTTGCTTCTTCAAAGTTAATACAAGTTACTTTTTTGTATATACATAGGAGAAAAGTCAAAGTAGCGGACTTGCTGTAGATCCACGGGGCGTATCATCCTCCTCGTCTGGTGTTCAAAAGTCTCCGATCTCAAAGCGTGCACATAAGGTCACATATTTCCCCAATTTTCATTCGGATTGTGTGAGTTTTGATAATTTGTCAATTGTAGATAGATTTTGAGTATGTTTTGTGGATCAATGGTTTCAGGTCTCATCAACTCTCTCTGCAGACACGAAACAGGACCAAAGAGCGCCAAGGTTTGTTAACTCAACCATCTATCATCATGTACCTTAGATTTTGAATCTAGATGGGTTTATGCGGACCTAGACGGGTTTAGGCGGATTTCAGCTATTTTTTTCAAAAATGATTTTTTAAAACAAATGATAATATAAAATGCCAAAAATTAAATAATTTATGCTAATAGATTATTTTGTTGGTACTTTTGTTGTTTTTGAAGGACATAAATGTAGCAAATATGAAAATTTATATATTTTTATATTCTAAATATTTATAATAATTAGAATTCATATTAGAATTGTGTATATATATAGTAATTTATTTAATGAAAATTTAAAAATTAGATAAATTCAAATCTAATTAATACTCAAAGTCCCTATTCACCTGCCTAGCGCCTCACATTTTTTAGAACTTTGATCACGACCATTTTAGCGTGTGTGAATCAATCCCGAATTAGTGTTTATCTTTATGCAATGAACTGTGCAGACGTACTGCTACAATTCCAAGTTGGCGATGAAAGCAAGGACCAGTTGCTCGAGGAATACTGTAAACAGGCTCAGCGTCAAGTGATACGAATTGGAGAGTACCAAGATCGACATCGTCAAGCTCGTTTCTCACGTTAGTTCTTGTCTATTACTAATTTTAGCTTTGATCATAAGAGTTGGTGCAGTCACTAATTCAGTGAAGCTCTCTCATCACATAACCGAAACCAGGAACTGCTCTGCGGTTTATGGCCTAGAATAGATGTGTATAAGATGATGAACTGCTGGAGAAGAAATACAAGGTTTATTTTCACATGTAAAATAATTCTAATATTAGTTATGATCGCACGAATCGAGAATCATAAATAATGGCCGTTGGCTTCGGTGTATAACTTTTAGTAAATCGGTAAATTGCACTTGGAATGTGATCCCAATTTTAGGGATTTATGTTTATAATCAATGTTCTAACAATGTTTTAAAAAGTGGTAAGAGCTAGTCAGTCAGAGAGTGCCTTTTGAAATTAATTAGGGATCAGTCAAAAATTAATCAGATTCAAAGATTTACAAAAAATTAGTCAAAGATTAATCAGACAAACTAAAAATTTTTAGAACATAATGACATGCTTTTGCAAGAACATACTATCACATTTTTGCAAGAACATAATGATAAAAATGTGTTGTAAATTTTAATTTTGATGCAAAATGTGTATATAAAAATGTACCATTCGCCCTAATAGTCAATCAAACCCAAACATTATAGTGTAGATCACTAATAGCTTAAAAATCAACCTAATTTATAAAGACCAATTAGTGATTAATTATCAAAATTCAAACTCAGGGAATTTTTACAGTAGTACAAGTAGGGTAGATAATTGGTAATAAGATTTTATTAAGGGGTAGATAATTGGTAATTAGATTATATTAATAGAGCAGACAAAAACCATGCAACACTCACACATATCAGTTACATTACAACCCTTATTCACTCCAAAAACACTCTCAATACATAACATGAAGAACATTTTCACATCTCTCTTATGCCAAATTGCCTCACAGCTCCGTCTTGGCCTCGCCGCCGTCAAGCCTATTACCCTCCTCCCGACCAACTCCGGCAATGCTCACCGTCCTCGGACCCTTAACTCTATCAGCCGACAACTTGGGCATCTCCAAGACCAGGACCCCATTCTCCAGCCTCGCCGCGACTCTATCCAAGTCCACGTTCTCCGGCAGCCGGAACTGCCTCCAGAACTTCCCGTGCGACCTCTCGGCCCTGTGCCAGTGGTCTCCGACCCTCTCCTCCTCCTTTTTCCTCTCTCCGCTCACCCTCAGCACCCTGTTCTCCTCCACCTCGATCCTGATCTCCTCCCTCCTCATCCCCGGCACGTCCATCGCGATGACGTGTCCTTCTGGTGTCTCCCTCCAGTCCACCCTCGCCGGGGAGAAGGACACATCATCGCCCCGGTCGAGGCCGAGTGGGATTTGCTCCAGGACCCGGAACGGGTCCTGGAGGAGGAGGTCGGGGAGGGAGAGGAGATGAGAGGCGTTGGAGGGGACAACGAGGAGTGGCAGAAACAGTAATATTGGGAGAATAGCAGCAGTAACTAATTTCATCTTGCGTAATGTGTGCGGTGTTCGATGATTACTATGTTCTTGTTTTTTCGGATTAATTCATGTTCTTGTAATGTGGTCGGGAGGTGTATATATATAGAAAGATGAATTGGGAGTGGAGGGTTCTTGAAAAGTCTTCAATGTGTCTGTAGATTCTGGAGGATTTGGGAACCTTCTAGCAATGGCTATGCATGATAAAAATAGTCGGTTGGTGCAGAGGTGTTCATGGGAGTTCTAGAGACATCACCAACTTATGTAGAAAAAAATGGCAAAAAAGTGTAATATGAAATGGAGTACTATATGTATGAAAATGATCAAATTATTCCTAAAATTAAAATAAATGCGCTCATAGAATTATTTAAAAAATTATTTTCAATGTAAAAATTAAATTATAGAAGAACACAAAGCTTTTAAAAGTGTATATTTTAAAAAATAATTATTAATTACAGTTTTTGGAGACCTTACTTTCCTTGTCTTACCAGAGACAAGTTTTCCAACATTCATAGCTTTTTTTGTTTAGGGAATATAATTTCGTTATTTTCACAAAAAAATATAAAAATCTCGAATCAAGACACTTTTTTGTCGTTAACAAACAATATTTTTTTTGACATTTTCTTATTTATTTATTTACATTTTATTTATAAGTAACCTTGAATATGTATGAATTTGTAAAACACGTTCAACCTTACGTTTAAAATATTGATTTTATTACTCTCAAACTGATGCATGCTTAGCTTCTCAAAGTGATGTATGCTTAGCTCTCACTTTCCCTTTCGTGTATGTATATATACATGAGCCTTTATTTAATGTTCTTTTATTTACAACTGAGTAATTATATAATGAGACAACTTTTATGTATAACCTAATAAATTAAATATTCATACCAAATTTTATAACTAAAATGTTAAACTTACTAGTTGAATGTGACACTTTACCTTATACATATGACATGGGCATTAGTTTGACCCGGAATATATATACAAATGATAAAATAAATTATTACAAAAAAATAAAAAAAATGGAAGGGTAATCCACCTCTGAAGATGAGAGTAAAGCCCAAGGAGAAGGCCCAATAACCAGATCACATCATCAAGCAAAATTACCGGTAAATAGGGTTGTAATCACTGCAAACAGGTATACTTCAAATATAAACTTACAAATCAATTTTGGACCACACGACATGACATTTAGGTGGAGATTTTATTTTGTTCTTTTGACCCAAGATCTTCGTTACACATCTCTCCCAATATATATGGTTCACCCATTAGGTATAGTATGGAACCCGAGATTCTCATTACACCTCTCCCCTCGTTACAACCAGTTTAACATCTCGTTACAATGTTAAAAAAACGAAACATCTTTAAAAAAAACGTGTTTCAATGAATTAAAATCAATCGTTTCAGTTTAAATCATTCAATCTACTAACTAATTTGCTCTTTGTAGATTTAATTGAATTATTAAAATAGATATTTAATTGATGGTTTGTGGGTTTTTATTTGAAACATGAATTGTAGGAGAGTGCATCCCCAGAGTATAGAGCCCGAGAAATAGGTCGAATAAATTACTACTTAACCATATAGTTTATTGGGCCCGCTGTGGTTGAGCTTCTCGTTGTCGCCAGATGGTTCGATTTAGAGAACAACATAGTGGATTTGAGGTTGTTTAGTGATCTTCGTCCTCACTCACATCAGATTGAGGAAATCGAGTCCTTGTCGAATTTAATAATTTTCGTCATTTCTATTGTTATCACAAAATTTCGTTACAAACCTGTTAGTTATTATTCATATCAAAAGAAAAAATATTTCCTATTCAATAATGATCTAATATTTCTAATATAATTAAGATTATAAAACTCATCATGAACTTGTTAAATGCCATCCTCCCTTTTCTCGATATTTTATGGATGGTCATATGACGAGTTTGAGACTAATTTAGTTATTCTATCAAAGCAAGGACACTAATATTTCCTTAAATTCAAGAATTGTAGTCTCTCTATACAACAAGAACAACAACATAACACTTCAGAACGGTGCTCTTTTGGGAGATAGAGAAGCGATGTACGAACGCCTAGAATGAAAATGACAACCAAAGCCTCATCCAAATTATTTAGGGAGTCGAGATTATGACGAGTCATTGAGGATCGATTGTTTATGATTGTCGTCACTTAGCTACAATAATTCCCATTTTGAGTGATGCTTTTGTGAAACGTTCAGTCAATAGAACGACCCATGTTCCTAGACAGAACCCTCTATCTAATTTTGGGATATGTCCTATCTGATTTCGAGCAACCGTGTTTGTGGCTCGGCCATATATATTGAGGTTTTTCTAAAAGACAACAACATAACACTTCTATACAATCTTAATGATCACACTACTTTATTCGGTCAGATTAGTTACTGTAAATCCCTATCGAGCATGTAACATTTTAAATAGTATTTGCTACTAATTATCAAGTGCTTGCTACCTAAATAATCATCGACTAATTATTATTTTTTAATTTTCCCGTAAAGGTCGGCGAGGAAATATCAAAAACAAATTAATAAACACTAGAAGAATAAAAAAAAGAGCAAAAGTGGCACGCAACTCTGTAATTTTGTTCTGAAATAAATGAATAAAAAAATACTTTGAAGCAACAGGCGGTTCTCTTCTTCCACCTGACGTTCAACTTCAAAGCTACCAGTCCATTTTTCTTCACTTTCCCAGGAAAAAAGCTAGGGTTTAATGTTCAATCACAACACGTCGTCGTCGATTCTGGTTTCCCCCAGAATTCTCTCCGATTCATTGCTTCGCATCCCCCTTCTCTCACGACGCGTTGATGTTCTTCGCTTTATTGGGGTGCGTTTCAATCCGATTCTCGATTCCGACGATTTCCGAGACCAGGAGTTTGATGTTTGGCTCGGATAGTGACCGATTGTGAGATTCATTTGTCTGGAGTTCGAGTTTGGCTGAATTGCCGATCACTCGCATTTGTGGATTTTCTAGTGTTCGACTTTGTGTTTTTGGAGGAGAGATTGTGATAATTTGCTTGCTTCGGAAGCTGCTTTAATGTCGGACTCTGGGGCAAAGCATGATGTTGGAGGAGCTGATACTTCTCATGGACTTGAAGAGACTTTACCAGATTATTTGAAGAACACACCGTCGAATATTGCTAGATTGGAGGATGAGATCGAGCACTGTAAGGGCAGACAGAAGTATCTTACACAGACCAGAAGTCCCTCTGATGGCGGTGATGTGAGGTGGTATTTTTGCAAGGTCCCTTTGGCTGAGAATGGTGAGTTCTCTGTGGATTTTGAACTGTTTCGGTCCGTTGATGCTTGTTATTTGCTCATATTTGTGCTTTCAGTGTAAAGATTTTACTCAGCCACAGTGAAAATGTAGTGAATGGAAAAAATAGGATAACTTATGATAAATGAAATAATCTACACTTATGGTGTGGTGGAATTGGAGGTCATATATGAAACTTGCCTGGCTGAACTAGATGCAGTACTCTTTACTTGTATTTATACTTGATTGGAGGTTTGATCTGTGGAACTTTTCTTGGTTAAGTAATCCTTTATGATATGATAAGAAATAATTGGGTTGATCCATGCCGAGCTTCAGTAATGTAATTACTAGAGTTTTATAAGATACACATCATTTTATAGTTGCGTCTCTTCCGTTGGTTAGCTCTCTGTGGATTTTGAACTGTCCCAGTCAGTTGGTGCTTGTTATTTGCATATTTTGCTTGATCGTTAGATTCTGTGCAGATTTTAAGTAGTCACATTGGAAATGTAGTGAATGTGAAAAATATCATAACTTACTGTAAATGGGAGAATCTCTGGTAATGGTGTGGAGGAATTGGAGGTCATGAATGATACTTGGTTGGCTTAATTAGTTATAGTAGTAATCTTCACATTTATCTACACCTGATTCAAGGGTTGATGGTCTATGGAACTTTATGATATGATAAGAAATAATTGAGTTGATCTATGCCGAGCTTTGGTGAAGTAATTACTAGAGTTTTACGAGATACACATCATTTTATAGTTGCATCTCTTCCGTTGGTTAGCTCTCTCTATCAAGCAGACGTGTGCACACTTAAAGCATGGGAATTAGATATCCACATCATTACACTCCTGCATCTTGATGACATTCTACTGCTTCATTTGTTCAACAGAGCTATCTGCCTCGGTCCCTCGTTCTGAAATAGTGGGGAAGAGTGACTATTTTCGCTTTGGTGTAAGGGATTCCCTTGCAATAGAGGCATCTTTCTTGCAGGTAAATTAATGTTTAAAGATTTTGACTTTACTTCTCATGCTTATATTGGATTATGGATCCTTGTTCAGAAAGAAGCATGCACCTAACTTATTGTAGTGATGCATAATTCTTATATTCGAGATGAGATACATATTTATTCACTCTTTCCAGTTTCTTCTGATGTGAGATATCCAGGAAACAACATTTGAAATGATGAATAATTTATGTATATCTTAGTTCTAATGGTTTTTGACTGGGAGCACAATGTGCACTAAGAAATAAGGTAGCATTATCCCTCTGTAAATGTAATTATCTGATCGATTAGTATGCATTTGCAGAGAGAGGAGGAGTTGCTTTCTGCTTGGTGGAAGGAGTATGCAGAATGCAGTGAAGGTCCAAGAGAACCAGCTAGTTCCAGCAAGAATTTGGATACAAAATCAAACTTTCCTTCTGAAGATGCAGAATCGGCCAAAGCCAAACTATATGATTTTGAAGAAGAAAGAGTTGGTGTCCCGGTAAAGGGTGGACTATATGAGGTAATCTCTTTTCACGACCACTCTTGTTATTTGGTCTGCTGTTTTCTTACAGAGATGCACTTATATGCTTACTCAATGAATAACTCATGCAAGTAAGACGGAATAAATGCAGGTAGATTTAGTGCAGAGACATTGTTTTCCGGTTTATTGGAATGGAGAAAACAGGCGTGTTCTAAGAGGACATTGGTTTGCTCGAAAAGGGCTCGATTGGCTCCCAATCCGTGAAGATGTTTCTGAACAATTAGAGATTGCATATAGTAGCCAGGTTTTCTAGAGTACTATGGTTCAAGTTTACTGTTTAGAGTCTTTCCTTTTTCTTTTAAGGATGTTTTCATTTTTTATCTATTACCTATAAATTCATTTCCTTCCCTCTTTATGTTGCACGTACACATGAGTATTTCCTTAATTCTGACGTGTATTGTTAAATGAAGAAGTAAAGAACAACTGAGTTGGATTATTATCTCTAGGTTTGGCACCGGAGGACATTCCAACCATCTGGGCTTTTTGCGGCTCGAGTTGATTTGCAATTCTCTACAATGGTAAGACCATCTGTTTAGGGATATGAGGTGGGGGATAAAAGGGAGATTCCATTTTCTTTCTCTGCGCTGCATCTATCTATTTTGGATTTGTGTATGTAGGGATTGCATGCACTTTTTACCGGGGAAGATGACACCTGGGAGGCTTGGCTTAATGTTGATGGATATAGTTTTACTGGCGTCTCTAAATTCAGTGGAAATGGAATTAAGCTAAGGCGTGGTTACTCACCATGTCATTCACCAAAACCAACTCAGGTTTATATCTTGCTTCCTTGTCGTGTTTCAGTATCATAAGTTTATACTATTTATCTAATTATTACCCGAAATTGATGGTTTCCTTGTTAATCAGATTTATTTCCTATATCCCATGCAACACTGTTTACTAGCTAGCATTGTCACTTTTAATCGTATTGTCCCCACCACACAAAACTGTACAGATCTATGCAGTCATATTGATATTGTGAGTCTGACAAACAAGTTAACTATCGCATTCTTTACTTAGGATGAATTACGTCAGCAAAAGGAGGAGGAAATGGATGATTACTGTTCACAGGTATGTGGCATACTGCTTTCATTTTTTCTATACCCCAGTAGATATCTTCATGCTTGCTATTCTAATTCGGTTTTACGTATAACTTACCGAGTAAAATTATCGTTGAAGAGAAAGACAGAGGAAAAAGATGTAGGGAACTTGATGTAGATATCATCTAGATGGAGTAGATAACACATGCGAGAATACCATCAAATTTTTTTTTCTAAAACCACCAGCAATACTCTACCTGGTAGGAATACCATGCAACTTGTTAATAATATTTTTCTAAAGGGGTTTTGTAGGCATATTTGGTGAAGTGATATACGAGTGTCTGGAGGTGTGTAAGGTAGAGGTGGATAAACCAACAAATACTAGGGAATGAACAAGATGTGAAGATGAATATTTTTGAAGTGTGCAGCTCACATTTTCTCTTCGAAGTTTTCATGAGCGACAAATATTCAAAATTCAATACAAGTTTCTCTTAACATCTTATTGTAGCAAGCTATCATTATATTTTTCATATTTCTTGTTATTATAGGTTCCTGTTCAACACCTGGTGTTCATGGTTCATGGCATTGGTCAAAGGTTGGAGAAATCCAACTTGGTGGATGATGTAGGAAATTTTCGCCATATCACAGCTAGCCTAGCTGAAAAGCATCTTACATCATACCAACGTGGTGCTCAAAGAGTTCTTTACATCCCGTGCCAGGTAAAAGAATGATTACTCTGATACGAAATGATTTCTCTTGTCTAACGTTAGGTTGCTTTACTCTGCCCAAATCTCATAAGATATTTTTGTTTTCAGTGGAGAAGGGGTTTGAAGCTGAGTGGAGAAACTGCAGTTGAAAAAATTACTTTAGATGGTGTACGGGGTTTGCGTGTCATGTTGAGTGCAACCGTTCATGATGTACTATACTATATGAGTCCCATCTACTGTCAAGATATTATCGATTCGGTACTGCAAACTTCACCTTGAAATTCCCACGTCTTCTATTGATTTTTGGTTTCAATATCAGTTGGAGTGTGCTAAATGTGATATTAAACCACCTGAAATCATAGCCCATGCATCCTTGTCCATGTCTGCAATCTGCAAACTCTCAGAATAATAATATAGACAGTATCTCACAAAGGCATGCCATGTTTTTTGCTGCAAAGTTAATGGTGTATCTGGGTCTTAAAGTTATATATATGTGTGTGTGCACGTGCGCGCGCATGATGTTCTGCGAATATTCACTTATGGAAACATATCTTTATATCAGTGAGCATATTCGCTCATGAAAAATTATTTTTATCATTATCTTTGTGGTGGAGATGGCGCAAGTATTTATTATTATTTGTAGGTTTGCTGTCTAATTTTGAAATCCCATTTGCTGATCTGCTTGTTTTAAAAATTTTGTTGAAACTTACAACTCTTGCTTTTTAAAGACGGTATCTCCATTTTGTGGTGACAAAGATGCATTGAATATACATATTTAGAGTAGAAGTAGCTTATTTGAAGCTTGATTTGATGATTAGTTACTTCTTCAGGTATCCAACCAATTAAACTGGTTGTATATGAAGTTTCGTAAGAGGAATCCCGGCTATGATGGGAAGGTATTTGGATGTTTGAACATTCTCTAATATTCTCGATGAAGTTATTACAAGCTGTATATCATTTGTGTCATTATCTTATACCGTGCCAATTAACTTTTTAGGTTTCCATATATGGCCATTCCTTGGGAAGTGTCATTTCTTATGATATCCTCTGCCACCAAGAGGTTCTGTCGTCCCCATTTCCATTGGATTGGATGTATAAGCAACATGCTAGAAATGAAGATCTTTCAGCTGATTCACACAACGATAAGAACTCTACTATGATTGCTGAAACCAAAAACACTGTAGATCCTAAAGACGAAGACAAGAAACATGCAACAAATGAAGATCTTCCAGCTGATTTACACAACGATAAGAACTCCACTATGATTGCTGAAACTGAAAACACTGTGGATCCTATAGGCGAAGACAAGATGAGCGCACAACCAATTCTTGTGGAAGTCAAGGATGAATACACCCATGGATCTTCGGCAACGGCGTCTTCCATCAAATTAGACCCCGAGGAACTTAGTGCAAGGGTTGTGGAACCAAATGCTCAGGATGCTAACAATGAGTTGGTTTGTGATTCTGGCGATATTCTCTCTCCTAAGATTAGATCGGATGATACGATAGAGACGAATTGTGCGGCCCCTGTTGGTGCTTTTGAAGCCGAGGAATTGCGTGAAGATACCAACAGTAAGGAAAAAACAATTCAATCGCTAAGGGAAGAGGTGACCATCAGAGAAAAAAATTCAGTTTGCTTTCTTTTTACATGGATTTTCACAGCCTCAAATACATAACCTTCTGATATACTCGAAATTTCATTGTTTCAGATTGATTCTCTAAAAGCAAAAATGGCAGAAATGGAACTACAGAGTAGTGTTGGACATAGCAGTGGAGGGTGGCGTCCAGGTGTGCTGCATTTCATGTTATTTCTTTGATTTTGTGTATGTGTAGAGAGCTTCTATGTGTTATAATTCTGTCAATATGAACAGGTCATGAGAAGATGCTTGTTAATACGCCAAAGCAAGCAGATTCGGAGATACTGCCACCAAACCAAATGGGTGGTGGACCAAAGAGTTATACCCACTATATTAATTACACAAAGCTCGAATTCAAGGTTATACTTATGGAGCTATATATTTTTGTTCCTAATGTTTTTGTTCATTTTCCTTTTTATGGTGGTGTTATACGTACCTTATTCTACATCCAAGAAAAGGTGATGGTGCATTATGCACTAACTAGACCTTTTAACAGTGTATTATACTTAATATATTCTTTATCAGGGGTCCTTGAAATTGATTCATCTTTTTATGTGTTAGGTTGACACATTCTTTGCAGTGGGATCACCTCTGGGTGTCTTCCTCGCCCTTCGGAATATTCGCCTTGGGATGGGTAAGAGTTAATCATCTTGTGTTAAATATGCGTGGATTTGTTATTATTGAGCAAGGCATGTAAAAAATATTGTAGATACTTTTCTTTTGTGAGCTGCAGAATTTAAAACCGTGGATCTTAAATCACATAAAATGTTCCACTTCTCAAGAGACTGAAATATCAACGATTTTATCATTCAGTGACTTTTTTATTTGCCTTCATAATTGTTTTTACTGCATCTCTCTGATGCATAAGTGGTTGGTTTACAGAATTAGTAATTTTATCATATCTGGAAACCTTAAAGTACACTGTAGGTTCGTATCATTTTCTTATTTTCTCTTACAAACACAAGTAAGAACCCCAACATTGTTTGAGATAATGATTTGGTTGTTGTTTTTCAAAGACTAGTCAAACCATATCGAAACACTGCTGCTGGGGTTGGGTACATGAATCCTGTAGCATTACTCTTTTGGGCTCCATCCTATCTAATGTTATGTCCTATGGGTCAAGCTTTATCAAGTCTTTCATTTTTCCTTATATGTGCTCTGCTCTTTTCAAGTTTATTTCTACATTTATTCCAGTTTCCATGAGTTGATTTCTTCTCGATTCCAGGCAAGGGACAGGAATACTGGGAAGAGGATAATATAATAGAAGAGATGCCAGCTTGTCGTCAAATGTTCAACATTTTTCATCCCTATGACCCCGTAGCATATAGGTATATTTATTCTTAACAGCTTGTTATATCCATGCTTTTGCATGCACATCCACAATTCATATGAATCAATAGCACTTCCTTCTTTATTCTGAGGCTTGTTTCTTTTCATATAGAATCGAGCCACTTGTATGCAAAGAATACCTTAGCAAACGCCCGGTTATTGTTCCTTACCACAAAGGTGGAAAGAGGTTACATATTGGGTTCCAGGTACGGGTCTTCGATCGTATATAGCTAATTTCAAAAGTACCTATCACTTTTCGACAAGCTCATTTCAGACTCCGTGTTCAGGAATTTACCGAAAGATTAGCTGCTCGTTCTCAGTCGGTTAAGGACCATCTAAGCTCCGTCAGGGTAAGTTACTTCCCTATATAGTTCCATATTACAAATAGATACTGATAATTTTTATAAATCGCTGAAGACAATGACTAAGTATACATATCCTCACTGTACACAAGTAGCAGCTTTTATATTTAGTAAATCTCACCATACAGCTGCAAAATTAAGGCTACAGTTTGCCTTTTGCCGACATTTGAACTGATCCGCCTAGAAATTCTTAATTTCACTTACCGTACGAATCTGATTTTTAATTTGTCTGTCAGATCATATAGAAGCAATTTAACTACTGCATCATATATTGTTATTGCTCTAAACTCTATGCTTGTTAAATAGGTCAAAGTGCTCACAGTTTGCCAATCAAGACGCATGGACAGCCTTGAAGGTAACAGAATCTCTTACTTCATTTCGATAGTGTTTTTCCGTGAATTACTGGCTCATATATCCCCTTTTCAATGACTTACCTGATTATGATATGAATCATACATATATTTCTGTTATAAGAGAGAACTATCTTATTTTTCTTTTTTTAAAGCATGTTAATGTCTTAACAACTTTCATATTCTAATTAATTGGTTAATTATTAATACTTAATAATTTATATATTGCAGAAGACGAAGAAAATGACCAGCAAAAAGAGGAGTTTTCTTATGGCTCTCTCATGATGGAGAGAGTGACAGGAGGTGCAGGACGAATTGATCACATGCTTCAGGTGCTTAGTTTTTATCTATTTGATACACATAGTTGGGCTATATCACTCAAAAGTATCACACAGAAGAAGTATTGTCTCAAGGAAGAAACCCTACTACTAAAAACTCGCACGTCAGATGGCACTGGGCGGGTTCAGGGCGGATTTGGCAATCCCGCCTCATCCCCGTTAGAAACGGGACGGGGATTAAAATATTATTTTAATAAAAAAATATATAGAGACGGGCGGTGCAGGGATACCTCGCCCCGTCCCCACCTCAAACGGGGGTTCCTGTTGGAGACGGGGAATAATGCCATTCCTACACGTCACAGACACAACTGATGGGTATCACATTACAGGCAGTACTCATCTTGTGTCTTGTTCCTCGGCAGACCATAGGACCTTTGGTTCACAGTCATCAACGAATGTATTTGCTGACTGCTCGGCTTATTGTATTACATGAAAACATACTGTTTAGTGTCTGACACAACATTGCCAAAAATGTTTAAGCTACAAAGTAATTATCTTAGCATTTGCATGAAATATAGCAAGAGTTGTCTGGCTGCTATAATATCTCTTAACTCGACACTGTTGTACAATATTTGTCTGTAGGCTGTTGATTTCCAAGTAACGTTTTTGTGTTTTTTACTCAGGATAAAACATTCGAACATCCTTATCTTCAGGCCATTGGAGCACATACGTAAGTGCACTTTGAACTTTTTTTATCGGCTTAAAAAATTGGTTGGGCTTTATTGTTACTCATGGATGCTCAATTTGGTATGAGACGCTCATAATCATAGCTATTGCAAATGTTAAGATCAACTCATGTAAACCAAACTAGGATCTAGAATTTGAGATTCTATCTTGCATACACACAGTTTTGGTACTTTATCATCAATGTAATCAAATCGATCAATCAATCTTGATCTTGGTGTACGCAGGAACTATTGGAGGGACTACGACACTGCCCTTTTCATGTTGAAACACTTGTACCGGGATATACCCGAAGACCCTACCAACTCCTCAAGAGAACCTGGCGGTTCCACTTCCATCGCCGAAGAGGAAGCTCCCTTAACATTCTCTGACCAGACTATGGTTCGAAGTTTCTCAAGTACAGCTAGGAAGTTCATGAAGAAGTCATGAACAGTAAATAGCCCATGCCCGTTCTCTAATTTCACACAAGTTTGCCAGATACGACACTGCCCTCTCAAAGACAACAGTTTCAAGCCAAAGTGTCATGTCTCGCGCTGTTAACAAGCATTCTCAAAAGCTGTCAGCTAATGGGTTTTGCAGAAAACCCTTGTAAATGAATTTATGTGCATTGGGATTGTTCAGATGTTAAATGTAAAAGCTTTTGTGAATTTTATAGCTGGGTTTGGTTTGCAAGAAGCCAAAAGGAAGTTCGTTAAATGCAAGTACAATGTATTGAGATTTTAAAATTGAATACAAATATGTTCATGTGAACCTGATAAGCATTTTATGAACTACAGTTCAACATCTTAATGGTAACTACGAGTAGCTCGATAAATCTATGCACTCTTAGCTATTTCGTATTTACTGCTTACTGATATAGAGGCTTGTTGGCTACTTCATGTAGAATGTGAATCTGGAGTTCCTTTGAGCGTAAACAGCTTCACATCCGGTCTTTTCACAGAAGACATGAATTTGTGAAGCCAGTCTTGAAGTGCCGGAGCTGAGAGGAGGTCTGGCCTCTCGAGAACTTTGAGAGCTGAGCTTGTTACAGCATTTATCTACGAGGTAAGGTTCACAAGACAAGTGCATCAAAATCTCGGCAAAAAATTGGTATATGGTTTCCGTTTAACGAGAAACTTCAAATAACAAGCTCATGATCCAATAACCAGAGGTTTACGTTATACACACAAATGTATATTCCCACAAATCACTCAATTTAAAATAACATTCCCACAAAATATATCAAACAAGAACAAATAATGGTAACCGATGAGTTCTCTCGCCCACATTTTAGAGACCGCCCAATCCTAAAAGGTCGATATATGGTTTAACCAGGCTATAAAGAATAAGCTCATGATCCAATTACCAGAGGTTTAAGTTGTATTACACATACAAAAATATATATTCCCACAATTACTCAATTTAAAATAACACTCACATAATACATCAAACAATAACAAATAATGGTAAACTTAACAAGTCCTTATTGCTACTATTGAAGTCCTTTTTCATCAATATATAAACCAAATAGCCACAAACTGTGATTTAATCCAAAAACAAAAGCCATCACTAGATATTACATTTAGAACACCATAGCTACTGCAAGAATCAAATAAGAACAAGAAGGATCATCATACCGATTGTGTAGCCGAGCTCAGCAGGTTCTTCCCCAGAGGCAAAATGCAAAACCTTTTTGGAAAGGAAAAAAATAATCAGTAACAATTCATAAGAGTTTATACTATTTCTCCAATTAGTTGCTGAAAACGAACTCGAAATTGAGAAGAACAATTAAACTATGAAACACCTCCGAATCTGAACCCAATTAACCCAATTCATAAGAGTTGATAATATTGAATATTCTCCAATTAATTGCTGATGAAGAACTCGAAATTGAGAGAAAAATCAAACAGCTCTGAGACTGAATCCAATGCAAACAATTATGAGCTGAATTGAGAATGGAGAATTGAAATTTCTTTCATTTAGTCATCAGGGTGTTGTTTAAGAGCACCAAAATTTTCCTGCGTTTTCTCAGCAACCAAACTGTTGATAATATTACAATTCATATGAGTTAATATTATTCTCCAACTAGCTGCTGATATATAACTCAGAAATTGAGGAAAACAATGGAACACTTCAGAATTTGAACCAATGCAAAATCTAATAGTAACAAATGATAAGAGTTGACAATGTTCTCCAATTGATTGCTGACAAAGAAATTGGAAATTTAGAGAAAAATCAAACACCTCTGAAACTAAATCCATTGCAAACAATTATCAGCTTAATTGACAATTGACGATCAAAATTTCTTTCATTTAGTCATCTGGGTATTGTTTAAGAACACCAAAAATTCCTTTCCCGCCAGCATTTCCCCTCAAAACTTTCCTGCGTTTTCTCGGCAACCAAACAGACGGCTTGGTTCCATTGGAGCCAGAAACAGACAGAGAGAGACAAAAGGGTTGGAAACTCACATTCCTCGGCCACCGGCGAGAGCTTCCTCAGATGGGTCTTTCCATTCATCGTACCTACACGAAGAAATCGGAGAAATCGTTCATGTAAATGCTTTTCCTTTAGAGTACACAGAATTGAGCAGAGAGAGAGAGGTGGAGAAAATTTACACCCAACCGTAGCGGCGATCGAACAATAGGCGCTTTGAAGAAGATGGGTTCTTCTTCGAGCTTGTGGCTATGGCGATTTTGGTCTCCATTTTCGTTGCCTTCGCAACCTCAGATTCGCCGGAGACGAAGCTTAGCTTTTAATGGTTCTGAAGCGATTTGGTTACAGAGAAGTGTTTGGCTTATTTATGGGCTTTATTGGAACGGGCTGTTATTGGGCTTTATGCGTAGCAGCCCAACAGAAGAAAGCCCGATGCTTTACTATAAGCCCACAGTGGCTGATTTAGTAAATAACTCACATCAGAAGGTTACTTTTGTGGCTATGAATTGTAGACCGCGTCTATATAAAGGCACTTCCAGCTTTTCCCGCTACTCTCTACCTTTAGAAATGGCGAGTCTGAAACAAACCCGCGAAGATCCAAATCCAGTGGCGAATCAGAATGCGTCGAATCCCCCGAATTTAGGTACTCTTCGTCTACGTTTCGCTCTTTTGTGTTTGTTTCCCGAGAAAATCTTGAGGAAGAGACCGAATTGTGGCTGTTGATTTTGGATTTTTGAAAATATTCTCCGCTTTGCTGGATTTTCTCAGCAGCCAAACACACTTTTGACTTTCGATCGCGAAATGAAAGTGATACTCCGGTTAGATTTCTGATCTGTTTGACTGCTAAGAAACCTGAGGAAAATGAGAGAGAAACCGTAGATCCGTACACAGAATCATCCAAATTAAGAAGAATAGAGTCTGGATTTTAGCTATCTAACCAATTTTGACTGATTATTGACAAGGAAGCCTTGGATTCAACTGTTTATACATATAATTTTGAATTTCTTCTTAGATTTGAACCAGTTGCTGCAAAATTTGACAAAAAACTGAAATATACTACTGTCTAATTTGAAGTATTGTAGTTGACATGCAGATTCATTGATTTGAATGGAACAGAATTCATATTATTTTTTTCAGTTGAACTAGTAGTTGAATATCACGAAGACAGATACTATTATTAGCGTATTATGCAACTGAAAGTTTTCTCCTAATTAAGATGCAAAATAGTGATAGCAATGCTAGCTGACAGGATTCTGTTAGTGTTGTTCTATAGGATAAGCAATTCTTGCTTCTGGTTGATAGAGTTTGGAACAATATCTGTGGCTCATGCAGGCCTTTGCCTTTGTTTATACTTCTATGATATGAACTAATTTACTTGTCTTTCTTTGTATTTACACCGATCAGTTTGAAATACTGAGCTCACATTCATATCGTTACATCAAACTTTGTAAAGAGATCAATAGTATTTCAGATGCTGTATATTTCATGAATCTTAATTGCCTGATGGACTATGTTTATTGGAGTTAGTTGAATGCCTCTTATGCGTGAACATTAGTGACACTTCGTTTCTAGCTGTAGAATTGCTGATAAAAATTAATTTCAAGAGGGTCCACACTCTTTGAGAATGTGTGAATTTGAGCTTCATCATACCCTTCTTAGTTGTTAAATTTTTATCATAGTATTGTTATGCTGGATTTGAGTTGGTGCTTTAGTACTGCAGGTGTTCGTGGGGTTTGTATGATGAGTAACGCTTGGAGAGAGGGTCAACACTCATCCTTCATCAGCTTTATCTCCTCCTTCCTCAGTGCAAATTGTTTCCGTCTTAACTTCGTCCCAATTCCCCCTGTAAATGCCCATCTATGCCCATTTTACTGTAAAAATAATTCTCTGCTTCAAGACTCAATTGTTTGGACATTTCATTGACAGGATTTTATCTTCAACTGCGGGGGCTTGTCTGTGGCATTTGTGTTTTTGACTACATGGGATTGCAACAACATCCCATCAACCTTCAGCAGGTGTGTTGGCTGTTACCATTTTTAGGCAGTGGTATAAAACTCTTTATTTCTCCGTGAGGACTTGGTCAAATCTTATTTTTATTTTTTATACATACTTGGGTTTTTATTTTAATTAATAATTTGTTTTAAAATGTCTTATTTTACTAAAATATGTTTTTTTTGTCTTTCATGTGTATTACATATGAATATATGTGTGTATAATATTTATTCCATACAAAAGTTTACTAACATATTGTTATTTTGGTCTTTTATGTGTATTGTATAAGAATATATATATATATACTTTAGTAACTTGTTTTTAGGATACTTGCTCTTTTGTTATGCTTATTTTAGTATGTCTACCACAGAATTCATAAGTTGAAGGGACAGTTTGCAAACCTGTTTGTTGCCGTCACTCTCCCAACCCGCGAGCAAAATGATTCATTTGTCCACTCTTATTTCAAGTGAGTTATGCAATCTTCATACCCATTTCTCTATACCATCACTTCAAACTATTCCAACCAATATGTAATCTTCTTTCTATCCGGTGAAGGTATGAGATGGAACTTGGCAGACCTATATTTATGCCAGTTCAAGACTTAGAGATGGGATTTGTGATGATCGTAAATATAGCTCAATCTTACGGGGGTAAGGCTTTATCTGAAGCTCACTTCAATTTTTCTACAAAATGGTTTCTAGATATAACTCTTTAGGGTACAGCGTGCAAGCAGAGGGACGCCATATCAAGAATGAAGACAGAGGTTAGCTATATTTCAGGCTTTCAACAATGTTCTTAGATTGTTGTTACATGCCGCTGATGCATTTTCTTTGTTCTACTCATATAGAGGAAGCAGGCGGTTGAAAATATGGAGTCTTTCGTCGGAGTGATGACGTCCATACCAGGCATTGATCGTCATGATGCCATTATGGTAAGTTCAAAACAACCTATATTTGTTCATCCATGGTTTTTCTTTGTTCTGCCACAGAATATGAATTTCGGGAAGAAAGTTTTGGATAACCAACCTTTGCATCCTCATATTATATCTACTGAATATGGAAACCGATTTTGCTTTGATTAACCGTACCTCTTGTTTTCCTCTAGATGCCAAAAGGTTAGTAGAAACCATAGTGATAAAAAAATCTCAATTGTTAAGGGCTCATAGTAGAACATGTAAACGACATTACAATATTGAAGTTTTAATCGTTGATGATCCTTCTTTTTAGTGCATTACACTCATCTTTTTCATAATATTATCTTGAAATGTACTTGATATGAGAGTTGAGAACTCAAAGCCAAGTTTTCCATACATGAAGATATTTCTATCCGGTTGCAAGTTTGGCGAATAAATGTAATCCAATATTGCTGCTGATAACTTTATTTTGCACCCGGGTGTCGGAAATGTGAATCTAAAGGCACAATAGGATCTAAAATATCGAGATGCTGAAAATTTTGCTTCGTGTTTGTTCAGTTTGTTGTAGATTATGAAATGGAAAATCATAAGAATAGTGACAACTTGTGACGCTTCTCTTTTTCAGCTTAACCAAACTATTGGTTCAATTGAAACAATCGCCAAATTATCAAAGGAGAAGATTTTGGAAAGCACAGACCTGTCAGCTGAAAAGGCAGAGACTATAACAAGATTTTTCAGAGATCCAAAGTTCTACCTCAGTCCAAAACTCTGTTGATGAGTTGTTTTGCATTTTCAAGTAAGCTTCTTCGACCTTCTAATTTTCTTCTGCATAACTCTCCCCCTAAAGTGTGTGATTAGCAGTTTAGTCTTGATTTTCTTATGTTGCCTACATTCTGCCAGTACTGTCTGCTAGTGAATAAGTAGCATTGAGACTCTTAGAGTTCATCGTTGAAGTAAATACACATGCATATGGAAAATATTTGAAAAGAAATAAGGAAAAAAATGGCAAAAACCTGTTTTATACCACAACACCCTCTTGTAAAAGTGTGATAATATATAGTAGGGTTTTGGCATTTTCCCAAGAAATAATCATATATAAATGAGAGTCACGCCCAATTAATAATGTTGACTTTTGTGGAGTCTGACCTGATATATATTATCCGATTTTACATGTTTATTATGTGGCATTGAACGATTTAAACTAGTCTTTAACGTATGCAATGAACCGAGCATTTTTACGATGATAAATACATGTTCAAAATATTTAAGTTCAAAATATTTTAGATTTAGATTTCCTGAATTGTTGTTGAGGTGGGTTCGGGAGTGGATTTTTGTGATCCCGTCTTTGCCCGATAAGATTAGTGATCTGGCCCCTCGTCGAGTTCTCTCAATCCCTACTAGGCCTTACGTGACCTAAACAACCCGAAATAGATTTAGAAAAAATATATATCATACAAGCTTAGAAGAAGGGAAAGGAATGCGAAAAAACAGAGTTCGTTTTGTTCTTTTCCTTATGCTGGCTGTTTTGTTCTTTACATTGGCGTGTAAGCCACAAACAATGATTAATCAATCATGAAGCAAAACAAATCAAGCTGAGGAGGAAAAATCCAAGGAGTAATGTCAAAAATCATGTTGTGTTTGTGTTTGCGTTATCTAACAACATGAACAAGATAATTTAAGTATTCACATTAAATAATGATACTATATATATTTACATGACGTGAATATTACAACTGAAAAATATTACACAGATGATATATATTTTAGACGTCCACTTACAACAAAAAATTGAGCGACTAGGCTTGGGGTATGGAGGACGTCGAGAGAAGGTGGAGCCATATATACTTAGAATGAGAGGAGGAAGGATTTGTGATGGGCAGTGTTCTAAATATTTCGACATTCGATTAGTCACCGATTAATCTTTGATTAATTTTTTTATTAACTCTATAATTTATACTTAGTCCCTATAAGACCCTCTCTGCTCGACTAGTGCCTAACATTTTTTAGAACACTAGTAATCGAACATCAAGAGAGTAGATGGAAAAGTGTTGAGGATAAAAGAGACCACCACTTGGTCAAAGGATAAGAGACGACGAGTGGTATTAAAAGAAACCAATAATTTAACAGCGTTTTAGTCTATCAATTTTCATCGGTCAGTTATGTTTACATTTATCAGCTTAGATATAATTAATTGTGTGAATATTTTGGTTTAACCTACCTAAAACATTACTCTTCACGTATAATTATCTTTTCCTTATCCAATTATTCTATCTAATAAAAGTTAGTGACAAAAATGAAATATAATTAATTGAGTGTCTTATATACTTACAATCTAAACCCTTCTCCCACAAATAAACATTGTTGCCCAACTTTTTCTGAGCAGTCATATAAAGTGAGTGACAAGCAAGAGATATTATCATAACTCCTCGAGTAGTTTATCCACCCTTCACTGTACACTTGTCCTCTTCTCCTCTCCTTCCATACATTCCTGATTCCACTAACACGAAAAGTATAGGCTCTGACATAAAAATCAACTGTGGCCGAGCCCTTTTATATCACCACGTGTCATGACATGATTAGCTAATGATGTAAAAAAGTCAAAAGGATTTAGATTCTTACATGTGTCTGTACAATCCAGCAGAGTCCGCATCGTATCTTTCTACTTTAGGATAGTCTTGGCTCCACTTGATTATTACTTGAGTGGAATCAGAGGATTTTGATGAACAGAGGGTTACCCATAAAAACGACCTCTTTCGGCTGCCATGCCATGTGTTTTTGTCTATTTCAATTAGGGTTAAGTTTCTGATCGATTGATCTGGAAAAATAGAGCTGACTGGCCGGTTTAGCATCACTCGATCGTCGATATGGAAGGTGAATCGAGCGAATTTCAGGGATGGGAGGTGCTTAATCATGGCTCTGGTTCTGCAATGATTCGCTCGGATTTGGAGGAGGAGGCAGCTGTGGAGGTTGATTCAGAGGGCATGATCAGAGCTGACTACTTTTCGATAAATTCTCACGATAGGTACGGTAAAATTGTTTCTGATGTTGAATTGAGCGATGGTTCGGTTGAGTCAGACAATCCGAGCTGGGTTGATCCGGGATCGGAGAACGGTCACGGGAGGAAGATTTCCGGGGAGTTCTGGTCTGATTCGAGCAGCGACAGGTCCGATGATCGCAAATTCTCCGATTCTGAACCCAAAGTTGTGGAAATGGAGAGTGGAGTGGGTGTTAACGGAATTGGGGATGATGAATTGGGAGCAAGCGATGCGAATTCGGGTATGCTCGAGCCTAACGAATGCATAAATAGTTGCTTGGATGCGAAAATTGAAGCTGGTTTGGTCGAAAATGACAAGAGTGATGTGGGCTTTGAGAGATTCGGTGAAATGATGAACCGAGAGAAGGATTTGGATAGGTTCTGGTCTGATTCAAGTGATGTTATGGTTTCGATGAAATTTGGTGATGGCTCGGGGCATTCTGTTGAACTAGAAGGCGAGGATAGCTTGAAAATGGAGTCGTCGGGAGAAGGAGATGAGCGCTCGTTAGATAATAAGAAGAGTAAAGAAAGTGCAATTGTGGAAATGAAACCTGAGGTTAACCCTATTGGCGGGGGAGATAAGAAGAGGGGAGTGTGGTGGAAGATTCCTCTCGAGTTCCTGAAACACTGCGCTTTCAGGGTCAGCCCGGCCTGGTCTCTCTCGGTGGCCGCTGCTTTGATGGGATTCATCATTTTGGGTAGGAGATTATCCAGAATGAAGAGGAAGGCTAAGAGCCTGCAGCTGAAGGTTACAGTGGACGAAAAGGTCTGTTTTTTTTTGTTGCTTTGCTTCTATAACTTTTTATAACTATAACTGCCTGGTGTGTTGTGCTAGTTTTCAAGTTGGGCCATCTGATTATATCATATCTAAAAAATAGGCACTGCTATATAGTACCTCACCCTAATATCATAGGCTATTTTAATTCTAGATTTACGTCTTTCATGCCTTGTTCGGGTTGAGGAGGGGTGTACTAGCAATGTTCTAAAAAATGTTAGGTGTTAGTCGGGCGGAGAGGGTCTTTTGGAGACTAATCAGAAAATAAATCGGATTGAAGGATTAATCGGGAATTATAGAGGATTAATCGGACAAGTTGGAGATTTTTAAAACATTGTGTACCAGTCCTTCCATACATTAACTCATTAAGTTCGTTCCTTTTAAAAAAACTCCATTATGTTCGTGATTATTAGTACAGAGCTTATCTTGTGTCTGTTTAGAAAGCATAGTTGGCCTTGAGATATTTTCAACCGTTTCTTAGTCTTGTTGATAGTTAATCTGAAGATATATCTTCAATTTGAGTTCAGCACTGGATAATTTGGGTTATTCAGTAGTTAGGTTCATCTTTTAGCATTACCATCACTGTTTTGGGTGTATCCGCACACTGATTTGTGGCAAATTGCTTCCAGAGGGCTCTGCTGCTTTTACTTAAAGGCATTATAGGATTGGTTTTGGTGTTTTTATTGATGGATCATCTTGAATTCATTATAATGCTCTGCACTATGACCTAGCTTTCCCGATGTATTGATTTTAAGTCATGTTGTCATGTTCGGGAGTTTATCTGGCTATCCCTTGCACACAAGACCTAGTTCCTTCATTGCCAGGCCGTTCCTAGTCTTGAATTCAGTGAAAATCATTATGAGTTTGAAGTTTAAATAATATTCCTAGTCTCTGCTGCTTTACTGATGCAGCATGAAATGGAAATAAGTACATGAACAAATGCGTTAATAGATTGGTATTGACGAATCGTTTTGAAGCTTGTTGTAATGCTCTACACTATAACCTAGCTTTACCGAGGTTTTGATGATAAATCTTGTTCGGGTCCGGGAGTTTATCTGGCTATCCCTTTATTTGCCAGGCAAAGTCTTGGATTCGGCAAAATTCAGTTCATATTTTTTTGGTTTGAAGTTACATGCATTTTATACTTATTTCATAAAATTGTATCGGTCTTTATAATATCTTATGCTCCCCCGGCCTCCCGGCCTAGAGAACAATTAATAAGGTCTTTGTAAAATATTTAGATTCCTCAAAATGCATATCTTATTTTCTCTGCATCATTTATTTCCTCTCGGGTTGGTAACTTGGTAATGTCTCGAATGCTAAAACCCGTAGGGATTGAAACTTACGCCTTCAATTTTCTATCTTCCATCATCGGTTATGATTATTATTGCAGAAGGTGTCGTTGTTCAAGAGTCGTGCTGCGCGCCTTAATGAAGCGTTCTCGGTGGTGAGGCGGGTTCCTATCACTCGCCCTTCCCATCCGGCGGCTGGGTTGGCTTCCTGGCCTATGATGAGTCTGAGGTAAAAGAAACCTCACCAAATTGTGTGCGAGTGTGTATAAAAACTGAAGCAAACATGTTCATGTGATAAAAAGAAAGTCTAAATGTTGTGTGCTCTAATTGCTCTACTAGGAACCACCTTCTCTGTATTGTACTACTGTCTTTTCTGTGTGAACTTGGAGCTCAAATTATGTGAATAGTACCGGACTCTGATTTTCTCTGTCAATGCCTTTTGTTTTTTGCTTCTCAAGTTCCATTTTTTTGTGGCCTTCTCCGAAGCAATGTGTTAGTGTTGTAAAAGTCATTCGTGCTAGTCAGGTGGTCCGATTTCGGATTTGTATTTATGTGTATTTTTTCCACTTTTATTAAATAAATTACTATACATAAAATAAAATAATATTAAAAATGAATATTCAATAAAAATATCAATCAGTATAAATTATTTTACTTTTAGGTATATTTCAATTTTATTTTCATAAAAAAACTGTCTAAATTTGCCCATATCTTTTTTTTAATATTACATTGCTTTCCTTACCTACCCTTAAACCCACCCAACCCAAATACCGTGCTGAGCCTTGAACCCTAGTCTAAAGCCAAGGAATGACCAGTGCCAACTACTAAGCCACGTTCAAGCTGATATTTGGGTTAGGGATACCATATTATTATTGAGGATCAAAATATCGAGTCACCAAAGTGTTCGGTTGAATTACACATATGTAGTATTAGGGATGGCTCAAAAATCTGAACTCAACAGGACCTGATGTCCTTGATCCTACGGGTAAGGAATGAGATCATTAAAGATGTCCCAAACTGGACTTGTTGCCATCTATAGACTATAGAGAGGTAAAATATCTCGAACCCGACTAACATCCACTATCTCTAATCTAGGGAACGGAAGTCACTAAACTCACCTCGAACCCACCATGTTGCCATCCTTATGTAGTATTTATGATACTACCGAGCCTGAAATTAGGCTCGAATGGGAAAACCAAAACCAGAAATATATCACACTGAGTTTTACCGCCCCCGAACCCTCAGACACAAACTCGCTGATACAAGTTGGCTCAGACTTGATTGAAGGCATATTCCAACAAAATGACACGAAATGGTGGACAATTGTCGTTAATATACAAACCCGAATTCATTATTTCGGACTCGAGAATAGAGCCAAAAATCTGAACAGTTAATAAAACACAATTATTTTTCACATGAAACATACAAATGTTGAGATAGGAGCAACAATACCTCCTTTCAGCCACCACTTATGGGAGGTATGATAGCTAACTCGTCCTTGTCCTTGACAAGGGTGGACTCTGTTGTGTACTCCTCGTTCAGCGCCAGAACTATGCATCCTCTGATCTCGCTCAATCCCGGAAACTTGGCGACGAGCTTGTCCAGACAATCTTGTGCCGTGCTGCCTGACGACACCTGCAATGGCATATCGGCCAGTCCTGTCAGATCTCGAGCTCTCGCGAAGAACAGGACTTTGATTTCCATGGAGGAATTGTCGATTCCCTTGGCTAAGTTGACCCTTTTCGTTTTGGTTTCTGGTTCCATCACATCCATGCCTAAAAATCCGTCAAATAATCAATATCAATGAAATATTTCAAGCCAAAACAATGAAATGATGAATGTTGAATGATGCTCAAAGAAATGCAGAAACGTAAAGATTATATCATGAGAAATATTTCAAACCAAAACAATTCTTCAATATGTATTCTTAAATTGAAATGGTGAATTGATGATGAATGTTGAACGATACTCAAAGAAAAGCAGAAACATAAAGATTATAAATATTGTATGATGTTAAGGGATACAGCAATGATATAACTGGTTTTTAGATGTTCGACTTTATGAACATAGGATTCAGCGATTTAGTTCAAATTCCTTCGGAACTGTTTCCCGAAAGTCAAGTCATGATTTTTTTTCCTTCCCGAATTGGGATTTTGAAAGCTAAACACTACAACATAGTAATGTGTAACAAATTCTCTAAAACTACTCCCGAGTGACATAAAGGACCGTGAAGAGTTCACTACTCACAACTCTTCTATTTGCACATAAGCCACGAAGATACAGCCATACAAGTGATTGAACTCGAGAATTAACAGCTAATAAGGGACGAGACAAGAGCATTAATCAAACTAAAGTTGAAAATTGAATCCATGTGAAATTGCAACGACACAGTGCTTGAGGCAGCTAATAAGAGCCGAGACAAGATCATCAATTGAACTAAAACTGAAAATTGAATCCAAGACAAATCGCAACGACACAGTGCTTGAGCTAAGGCGACTCACAGCAACTAAGGGACGAGACAAGAAAATTAATTGAACTCGAACTGAAAATTGAATCCATGAGAAATTGCAACTACATAGCCTTCACAATGCTTAAACTCTTGAACCATCCATCTAAATTCTAAACTATTTCTTGTCCACGTCAGCTTCATCTGACAAAAAAACATAGTCACAGAATTGATTCTAAAGCCAAATTAATAGCTGGGAATGAGCTTCCACTGCAAATCAGTACTATCACTCACCAATCGAAATTAGGGTTTCGACAAGACCCATTAACAAATCACAATCTTGTGAACTAATTTGTTCCTTTGACCAGCAATACACGTCGATTTTACATGGAAAATGAGCATGTTCAAAAGGACGGAATTAAGCAAATTGAACCTATTCTCAATATTATCAAAATCCAGTACAAAAAGAGCAATTTCATCCAATTAGCAGTCACAGATGTTGATATCATGAAAAACCATAAAAACCAAATTGAACAAAATTAGAATCACAGGATATACGTAGTGTTGCATCACAAGAGGGATTTACAGGAAATCTAAAGAGAAGATCAGCAAGGAACAGTTGGTGAGAGACAGAAACTCCGATTGGTAATCAGAAAAGGAACTAAAAAATTTCTGTAAAATTCCGTGGCCTGCTTTTTTTGTTTTTTGTTTTGTTTATGGCTGTCATCTATAAGGGTGAATCTGTCATTTCACACTTTCTCATTTTAGTATCATAAAACGCGTGAATGGTCATTTATATCTCATTTTCAGTGTACATTCATTGCAAATACAAATGCAGTTTCTTGGAAACTACCCAACATGTACACAGATATTAATAGACATAAATGATAACATCACAAAAGACTAATAAACCAGACTTTTCAATCGTAAAGCTTGAGTCTACCTATACACTTAATATGTAAAATTTACAAGAGATTTGTGGAAGTTGATAGTGGTCCATGAAGATAAATTATCATATAAGTCCAAAACCATCTCTTGTATTTTCTTCTTCTTTTCCTCATGTAAGACAAGTCACCGACTACAACCTCTCATCTGTGTCCTTTCACCAGTGACTTCTAAAATTTCTTTTCAGCTATTGGAATTATAAAGCAAAAAGAAAGACTTACAAGCCAATTTCTTCTTTTTATTTGTGAATGTCAAATCAAATCACCAAAAATCTGATAAGAAGAGGAATCTTAACTGTAGGTATTAGTATGCACATCTTTACGATAAATTTTATTAAAACTAGATAAATATATTGAGTCAAATTAGATGACTAATCGATTTATGTACATGCACAAGAGATTAAATGAGTGGAAGCACATGGAGGCTCACATGCGTATGTCTAAATTGACTAAATTAGCTATGATTTCATGTAAATGTTATTAAAATACGATAAATTTATCGATTTATATTTCACACTCAAAATTCAACTTTATTAGTATGATACTACTAGTTTATATAATACTCTTATCTATTTTGTGTGCTGGCTATATAACCAGACTACCCGTCTAATCAATCAGGTTAGCTCAACTTTGATGCAAATAATATTAAAACAAATTAAATATCTCGGGTTATGTTCTACGACTTAAGAGACCGTCGCAATAGTGAGGTCGTGTTTCTACATGTATACTTACTAAATATGTATTGACTTGCCATGCACATATATTAAATATGTATTGACTTTCCATGCACATATATTATAGTCGTATACTTATAAACAAGCAAAACCACATAAATCACAGAGATAATCAAACACCACAAAAACAATTCAGGTTTGAAATTTCCACAAACCATAGATAATAGTCACTGTCCTGACCCATTCATAATGGAAATTGCACAGAACCAGTCTTCATATTTGGGCATATAAAAGAGTGATTCACAGTATGATAAGCCCTGCACCAAACAAATTAGCCACTTGAAACGTCCTTAAAACTTTCCCTCGACTTTTTTTTCCAACCCATTACAATGAATCTAGTACTGGCATTTGTGCTCGTGGTGATGCTACTAGTACTCAATGTCAATGCTAAGAACATAGTGAGGCCTGGTTGCCAAGACAAGTGTGGGGAACTCAACATCCCATACCCATTTGGCACGACCCCTGAGTGTTACCTAAACGAAGATTTCTTCATCAACTGCACTACAGATTTGAAGCCTTTGTTGCAGACAAGTGAAACTATAGAAGTCTCAAACATAACAGATGGTGGCGAGATATGGGTTGACATCGAACCATCCTATGATTGCTATAACAGTTCAGGTCGGACATATTCATGGCAATATCTCAAACTCAGAAATTTCTTCATTTCTGATATCCGAAACAAGTTCGTTGCAGTGGGTTGTGATGCCTATACAATTATTAGAGGCATTGACGCAGAGAAGTTTGCTAGCTGCATTGCAATGTGCTACAATATCAGTGACGTGGAAGAAGGTTCATGCTCTGGTGTTGGGTGCTGCGAAACCCCGATTCCTCGGGGAATTCTTAACTACGGCATAACTGTTGACAGTTACTTCAATCACACGTATGTTGCTAATTTCAATCCTTGCAGCTATGCTTTTGTGGTGGCTGATGGTATATACAACTTCTCTTCCTCACACCTTGGGATCAGTGACCCTTCAACGCTCAGCTTCCCTGTGGTTCTTGATTGGACCATTGGTGAAAAGACTTGTAAAGAAGTTGGTGAAGCAAATGTGTGTAGGACTCAAAGCAATAGTGAGTGCTATGATTCTGACATAGGAAAGGGAAGTGGGTATCGATGCAGGTGTCGTGAAGGTTATGATGGAAATCCTTATCTCTCACCTGGTTGTCAAGGTACTTGCTTCTCTCTCCTTTCTTTATATTTTGTAGACAGGCTCACTTTGGTTTTGCAAAACATAAACTAAAAACCATGTATTGGTCTAAATAATTTATGGTTTATTGTTTCCTTAAACTAGTTTCCCATGTTTTTGTTTTGCAGACATCAATGAGTGCATAAATCCAGAACTTAATGATTGCAGAAATGAAAAGTTCTGTACAAACTTCGAAGGAGGCTTCAAATGTTCTTGTTATAAAAATGGCACCAGTTGCACTTTGCCCCAACAACATGTTTGGATCATTATTGTTATCGGTAAATACAGTATATAAATTTCAATCAGTACTCTAATTCATCACCCTTTTGAATTGTTTTGTGAATTCGAATCGAGCTTAAAGAACTTATGTTTCGAGTTTTCATTGCATCTAGGAACTAGTGCGGGTGCAGCCGGTGCTCTAATATGCATCACTTGGATCTACTGTGGAATCACGAAATGGAAGGCCATGAAGCTCAAAGAAATGTACTTTAAACAAAATGGTGGCTTAATGCTGCCACAAGGCCAAGGATCGAACGAAACATCCTTAATCTTCACAGAACAAGAGCTCAAGAAGGCCACAAGCAACTATGATGAGACCAAAATTGTGGGAAGAGGAGGCTTTGGTACGGTCTTTAAAGGAACTCTATCAGATGGGAGAGTTGTGGCGATCAAGAAGTCTAAAGTTATGGATCAAACCCAAATCGAGCAATTCATCAACGAAATGATTATTTTGTCCAAAATCAACCACAGGAACGTCGTGAAGCTCCTGGGTTTCTGTCTTGAGACGCGAGTTCCATTGCTTGTCTACGAGTTTGTCTCCAACGGCACACTATTTGACCACATCCATGAACAGAACAATGTAAACCCCATTTCATGGAGTGTTCGGTTAAGGATCGCCACGGAAACTGCTCGAGTTCTTGCATACTTGCACTCTGCAGCTTCTCCACCGATCATCCACAGAGATGTGAAGACTACAAACATTCTACTAGATGGGTCCTACACTGTAAAAGTCTCTGATTTCGGAGCTTCAAGACTAGTTCCACTCGATCAAGACAAGTTATCTACAATGGTGCAAGGGACGCTAGGATACTTGGATCCTGAGTACTTGCACACAAGCCAACTAACCGTTAAGAGCGATGTCTATAGCTTTGGTGTAGTGCTCATGGAGCTCTTGACCGGACAAAAGGCGTTGTGCTTCAACCGACCAGAGGAGAAGAGGAGCCTTGCAATGTCTTTCCTCTCTGCACTGAAAGAGGATGGATTGTTTGAGATTCTCGACAAATGTGTGAGAGACAATGAAGATGAGATCGGGCAGATTCAGGTGAAGGAAGTGGCAAAACTCGCGAAGAGCTGCATAAGAGTGAAGGGGGAGGAGAGGCCGAGCATGAAGGAGGTGGCTATGGAGCTTGAGGGGTTGATGATGATGGTGAAGCATTCATGGGCTGGTGAGGAGTTGCAGAGAGAGGAGAAAGAGTACTTGCTGGGAGAGTCGTGGGAAAATGGTGATTTTTATGCCAGAGGCAATTCGAGTTCTGGATATGATAGCATCAAAAACCACATTGCTTTAAGCGTCACTAACGCAAGATAGTTTAGGCATATCGCTATTGGTCATATTTCTTCTTGTAACTTACATTTCCTTTCCAAATTTTGTCTATTCCATGTATCAAGAACATCAATTCAATAAAATACTTCAATTATTTTACATGATATCAAAGGAATAATTTGACCATTGGTTGTTTTTAACTACATAGTCAATCGTTGGGTAAACTTTCAAAGATTATATAGCTTGTCGGGTAGGCATGGCAATCTAATCGCTTCCATATGAACAATTTTCTTCTGCTCCATTCTCGCTTCGTGGCCTTCTCCCGTTCCAACTGAAAAATCACCACAAGTCTTTTCATCCTCCCAGACAGTTTTTCATCCAAACTCTACAACTCGTGTTTTTTTTTAATTTTTTTTCTATTCCTTTATGTTTCACTTCTCTTTGCCATTTGTTTCGGCCGGAAGACAGGTTTTTTATTCGTTCAGTCGGTTTTACTTGAACCAATCTTTCATACTTTTTCACTGTTGTGCCTACTTTTGGCTTATATGTTGTTCCAATGTTTTGAGGTTCAATTGATGAAGATTGAAGTTCGCCACATGTCTAAACCGATCGGTTCTAGATTCAGTTTTTTACCGGTTTAGTTGTTATAAACCAAAACCAGACCGGTTTAATTTCAATTTAACCAAATTGAATCAGTTTGGTTTTTTGGACAGCCTATTCACACCTCTCTATCTATCGAATCCATTATCTTCTCTCTCTACAATCACCAGTCAAGATCACAACCCCAAACCACAGTAAATACCATGTTCAGTATCACATACTTCTCGTAATACTCGATCTATCACTAACAAGTAACAGACCTAACAATAACCTTCCGGTACCGCATTTCCTAACATGGCATAGGAAGTGACATTTCAATAAACAAAAATTTCACACACAAACAAACAAACGGCTAATCAATCAGATCCACCACAAAATCAGAATCGAATCGAACAGACTAAACCATAGAATCGCAACAATTTCGATCGATCAAGTATCAGGAGAAATCGCGAGAGCAGGTACGTACCTGAAGAAGCAGAAGCGACGCGAGCGCGCGGATCGCGAGGGAGCTACCTTCACTCTTCACCAGAATCGATCGCGATGATCTAAACGCATGGGGATTGAAATCGGAGCAAGAGATCTCTGCAACTGAGAGAAATCGAGAAACGATTTGGGACTCAGATTTGGTGAAAACGGAGACGAAGGAGCTGTGGACCGAGAGTGGTGGTGGTTGGATCCTATTAGTACCTTCAGGTGGCGCCAATGAAACGACGCCGAACGGCACAAGTTGGTCGGTGCTGGTCTATTGGGCCTGACAGCATTGGGCCCAGGCAGTAAAATATGTGGGCCTCATTTTGGGCTTGATCTTGTCACAAATGGGTAAACAAGGAAAGAACACTCTTAAAGCCCATGCAAAAACCAACAGTTGAACCGAGCCCGGACCAACCAAATGTTTAATGAAATATGTAATTCTAAATTCTAATTATTTATTTATTATTTATAATCAAACGAGGCTAACCAAATCAAATCGAGCCGACTCGAGCCACTCGTTTATCATGTATTTTATATTTTATATTTATAATCAAACAGGACTAATGGAGCCGACTTGAGCCACTCATTTATCGTACATTTTCACTTATAGCATATTTTTAATTATATTTGCAATCAAACAAGACTAACGGAATCAAATCAAGCCACTCATTTATTATTTATTTTTAATTTCATATAAATTTTAATTTTTAATAATATGTTTAGTAGAATTAAACAAACAGAAATCAAATTGAGTCAAGCACGAGCTTTTTCTTTGAGCCAAATTTTAGATTAGTTGTATGAGTCGGTCTAAGCCGTGCTAAGTTCGAGTCAAATACTTTTTTCATTAGCTAAGTCTTGATAAATTTGATATCAATTTAACTCGTTTACATTCATATCCGTGCTCATTAAACAGTTTCAAACAAATCAACTCCACAACCATAGCCCTCTATAAGACTATAACGAGTGTGTAAAACCAATGGTTAAGCACTTGACTGATGTCCTTGATTGAAGAGGGAAGTGGACAAAATTAATAAATATGTTTTGAACATGTTTCGATGTCATCTAAAAAATAAACAATATATTCTAAATCTGAATCCAACGGGAACCAATGTCCCGTTATGATAGAGTGAGGTATCTGAATCACCAAACCCGCCTTGAACCTGACTGTTGTGACTAGCTCGGGGTATACCAGAGCAAAACCTATATTAAAATCCGATTCAGTTTAGAAATTCAAATTGTTTCCTAAATAATTTATCAAACAGTAGTAAAATTGATGCCTCCGATTAGATGTGACAAACCAAACAAACATATTTTCTGAAATAAATACACTGTTATACTGAATTTGTCAACTTCCAATTTACTAGTTGCTATAAGATATAGTCTCTTCATGAGTGCTATGATTCTTACCAACCAATAACACAATGTCAACAAAACTGAAGAAACAAACAAACACACAAGTCAAGAACTACAAGAGATTCGATTTTTTTTGCATTAGTATAAAGCATACTGGAAGGTGAAGCTATAAATAAATGGATGCGTAAAAAAGTCACGGCTGAGTGTAAGGTTAGCTCTCATTTTCCGAATACACAACTTGTTAATTTATTAAAAACAAGTGGCGATTCCTCATAAACTGTAGTTTATGCAGAACCAGTCCTCACATAGGATCCATGGTAATTAGTGGTCATATGAAACGAATACTTTTCCTTAGCTTTTCTTTTCTAAATTTTTACAATGAGCTTAGCACCGGCACTCTTGCTCGTGTCGATGCTGCTAGTGCTCGGTGTTAGTGCTGAGCATGGGGTTGCGAAACCTGGCTGCCAAGAAACATGCGGGAACATCAGCATCCCATACCCATTTGGCACAACCCCGGATTGTTACCTAAACGAAGATTTCTTCATCAATTGTGCTAACAATTCCAAGCCTCTCTTGAGGAAAGGCAACATAGAGGTCTCAAACATAACCATTTATGGTGAGCTGTGGGTTGAATCCAAGCCAGCCTATGACTGTTACGACAGTTCAGGCCTTGAGGGGAATGGAACATCGCGATCGCTTTCTCTTAGTAGATTCTTCATTTCTCATACCCGAAACAAGTTTACTGCAGTGGGATGCGATGTCACCACAGTGATTGAAGGCATTTTAGAAGGGAAGTATGCTACTGGTTGCATAGCAATATGTTACGACATCAATGACGTGGAGGAAGGTTCTTGCTCTGGCGTCGGTTGCTGCCAACCCCTGATTCCTCGAGGAATTAGTGACTTTGGAATAACCGTTAGTTACTTCAATCACACATCTGTACAAAAAATCAATCGTTGCCGCTATGCGTTTGTGGTGGCTGAAGGTAAGTTCAACTTCTCTTCCTCATACCCTTAGGAGTGATCCTTCAACTCTTAAGTTCCCTTTGGTTCTTGATTGGGGCATTGGTAACAAGACGTGTAAGACTGTAAGGAAGTGGGTAAAGAAAATGAATGCATGACTCAGAGCAATAGCGAGTGTAATGATTCTAACAATGGCGATGGAAGTGGATATCGATGCAAATGCCGCGAAGATTATGAAGGGAATCCTTATCTATCGCCTGGCTGTCAAGGTACGAGGTTATTTTTTAAAAAAAGTTTTGTTCATGGTACTAAGTACAAACTAAGGATGTGCATGAGTAGATTTTATGAATCAGTCCGCTCACTTTACTTTGACTAAGTTCCAACTATAAACAACATGTTGCCCTAATTTTTCGAGACGGTTTACAACCATCTAGTTTTGCAGGTGGAATGTAGTCGGTGTTTTAAAATTCTCCGACTAATCTCTCAATAATCTCTATAGGTCTAACCGCACGACTAGCGCCTATCATTTTTTAGAACACTGGCTGGGGTTTGTAACCCACCACAAAACACATTCTACTTTAATTTATTTCAATGCACCTAGAACTTGAATTTCTTTGAATTTTTATTCATGGTACTAGTTTCTGGACAGGAACAAATCTTTTTTCCTTCAACTGGTTTCCCATATTTTTATTTGCAGATATCAATGAGTGTGAAAATCCAGAGCATTATGAATGCAGAAGTAAGAAGTTCTGCAAAAATTTTGCTGGAGGTTTCGATTGTTCATGCTTTGTAAACATCACGGGTTGCACTATGCTCGAACAACAAGTTTGGCTCAAAGTTGTTGTTGGTAAGTAAATATTTGATATGAATTTCAATCAATTCATCAACTCAAATTGAGCTTAAGGAATTGATGTTTGGTGTTTTCTTCGAATCTAGGAACTGGTTCAGGTGTAGCTGGTGTTCTAATATGCATCACTTGGGTCTATTGTGGAATCAAGAAATGGAAGGCCATGAAGCTCAAAGAGAAATTCTTCAAGCTGAATGGTGGCTTAATGTTTCGACAAAGTGAAGGATCGAACGAAACATCGTTAATCTTCACAGAACAAGAGCTCAAGAAGGCCACAAGCAACTATATTGAGACCAAAATTGTGGGAAGAGGAGGCTTTGGTACGGTCTTTAAGGGAACTCTATCAGATGGGAGAGTAGTGGCGATCAAGAAGTCTAAAGTCATGGATCAAACCCAAATCGAGCAATTTATCAACGAAATGCTCATTTTGTCAAAAATCAATCACAGGAACGTCGTGAAGCTCCTAGGTTTCTGTCTTGAGACGCAAGTTCCATTGCTTGTGTACGAGTTTGTCTCCAACGGCACACTCTTTGAGCACATCCATGAAAAGAACAATGTAAACCCCATTTCATGGATTGTCCGGCTAAGGATCGCCACGGAAACTGCTGGAGTTCTTGCATACTTGCACTCTGCAGCTTCTCCACCAATCATCCACAGAGATGTGAAGACTACAAACATTCTCCTAGATGGATCCTACACTGCAAAAGTCTCCGATTTCGGAGCTTCAAGACTAGTTCCACTAGATCAAGACGAGTATCTACAATGGTGCAAGGGACACTAGGATACTTGGATCCTGAGTACTTGCACACAAGCCAACTGACCGATAAGAGCGACGTGTATAGCTTTGGTGTGGTGCTCATGGAGCTCTTGACCGGACAAAAGGCGTTGTGCTTCAACAGGCCAGAGGAGAAGAGGAGCCTACCAATGTACTTCCTCACTGCACTGAAAGAGGATGGATTGTCTGAGATTGTCGACAAATGTGTGAGAGACAATGAAGATGAGATCGAGCAGATTCAGGTGAAGGAAGTGGCGAAACTCGCGAAGAGTTGCATAAAAGTGAAGGGGGAAGAGAGGCCAAGCATGAAGGAGGTGGCTATGGAGCTTGAGGGGCTGATGATGATGGTGAAGCATTCATGGCCTTGTGAGGGAGGAGTTGCAAAGAGAGGAGACGCAGTACTTGCTTGGAGGGTCATGGGAAAATGGTGATTTTGATGGCAAAGGCAATTCGAGTTCAGGGTATGATAGCATAAGAAACCACATTGCTTTAAGTGTGACTGATGCAAGATAGTTTAGGCATATCGCTATTGGTCATATTTCTTATTGTAACTTACATTCCCTTTCCAAATTTTGTTTGTTTCATGTATCAAGAACATCAATTCAATAAAATACTTTCACAATGTCTGCATAATCAATCCTTGGGTAAACTTTCAAAGATCATTCCCCTTGATGGGTGGGCATGGCAATCTAATCGCTTCTATATGAACATTTTTGTTCTGCACTGCTTCATTCTCGCTTCGTGGCATTCTCCCGTTCCAACCAAAAAATCACCACAAGTCGGTTCATCCTCCCAGATAGTTTTTAATCCACACATCATTAGAGCTCTACAACTTGTTTTTTTTTGAAATTTTACTTTTTTTTAATTTCTTTTTCTTCATGTTTCACTTCTCTTTGCAATTTGTTTCGGCCGGAGGACGGGTTTTTAAATCGTTCATTTGGTTTTACTTGAACCAATTTTTCATAATTTTTTACTTTTGTGCCTACTTTTGACTTATAGGTTGGCCCAATATTCGGAGGTTCAATTGATTAAAATTTAAAACTAATGGCCTAAAGTACGCATGTGTCTGAAACCGATTGGTTCTAGATTCAGTTTTTTACCACTTTAGTTGCAAAACCAGACTGGTTTAAATTCAATTTAACCGAATTGAATCAGTTCGGTTTTCTCTCAATCTGGTTGGATGCTCTCGGTTCGGTTTTTTTTAACAGCCTATTTCAGACATCTCGCTATCTAGCTTTATACATTATCTTCTCTTGCTCTCTTCAAGCATCAAGTCAAAATAACAATCCCAAACCACAGAAAATATCATGTTCAGTATCACATACTTTTCCTTATACTCGATCTTATCACTAACAAATCCAAAAATAACCTTCCAGTACGGCATTTCCTGACATGGCATAGCAAATGACACTTCAATAAACAAAAACTTCACACACAGACAAACTAACGGCTAATCAATCAGATCCATCACCAAAGCATAAAAAATCAGAGAATTGCAACAATGATGATCGATCAATAACCTTCCAGTACCGCATTTCCTAACATGGCATAGCAAATGACATTTCCATAAACAAAAATTTCACACACAAACAAACGGATAATCAATCAGATCCACCACCAAGCATAAACGAATCGAACAGACTAAACCATAGAATCGCAACAATTTCGATCGATCAAGTATCAGGAAAAATCGCGAAAGCAGGTACGTACCTGATCAAGCAGAAGCGACGCGAGCGCGCGGATCGCGATGGAGCTACCTTCACTCTTCACCAGACTCGATCGCGATGATCAAAACGCATGGGGATCGAAATCGGAGACAGAGCTCTCTGTAACTGAGAGAAATCGAGAGACGATTTGGGACAGATTTGGTGAAAACGGAGACGAAGAAGGTGGCGCCAATGAAACGACACCGCACAGTACAAGTGAGTAGGTGATGGTGTATTGGGCTTGACTGCATTGGGCCCATGCGTTAAAATATGTGGGCCACAGTTTGGGCTTGACCTTGTCACAAATGGGTAAAGAAGGAAAGCACATACTAATGAAACAATTCCAATAGAAATTAATGAAACAATCTTACTCAAACGATTGCAAATGAACCAATGAAACCATTCAATTCCAATAGAATTAATGAAACGATTTTATTGAAACGATTGCAAATGAGCCAATGAAATCATTGCATTGAACCGATAAAACGGTTGCAAGTGAACCGATCAACCCATTACATTGAACCGTTATTAAAACATATTCAACTAATTAAATAAAATTCAAAATAAGAACAAAATAAATAGGAGCATAAAAATACATTCATACCTCTCTGATGGTATAAAATGACCAAAAGAAATTTAAAATTAATTCATATTTACGTTAGTATGCCATTGATGACTCAACATTAAATCTGACCATTAATCATTGCATCCAATGGACTATAAGTGTTCTAAAATTTGTAGTGGATTGATAAGTATGTCCCTGATTGAAACTCATAAACATATGCTTCAAATACAAACCTACAAACCAATTTTGAACCACACAATAGCGCATTTAGGTGGAGATTTTATTTTGGTCTTTTGACCCAAGACTTTCATTACACCTTATATTTGAAACATGGTTTGTAGAGGAGTGCATCCCTTATAGATTTGACTCAATTTGGGCCTCATTTTCGAGCCAACTATTGAATATTTTTTATTTCATATGAATTTTGATTTTTAATAACGTTTTTAGTGAAAATTAAACAAACAAATCAAATTAGATTGAATTGAGCTCGAACTGATTGTTTTCTTTCGAGCAAAACACAAGATTAGTCACATAAGTTAGTTTAAACTCAAGCTGAGTTCAAGGTGAACAATTTCTTCAAAAGCTAAATTGTGATAGAGTAAATATCGATTTGATTCATTTACACTCATAGTCAGGATCATACGTACTTATTATCCGTTTCATACCAATTAATTCCACGACCATAGCTATCTACAACAACGAATGTATAACCGATTTAATTTATGCACGTGAACATAGAGTTGAGTCACAACAATATTATTAATAAAAATTCACTTTTAGATATATACATAGTATTTATTGTGCGGTGAGGTCTGATAAATATTCCCGTGACTAATATTATATTAAAATTGATTTCATTTAAAATCATATTAAGAGTTCACATGTTTGTGGAACGAGACTGTGGCACATAAATTCCACAAATACGTAAATAACGAGGAACAATAAAGTCCACAGTTATATTATATATGAGCATAATTGACCTTAAAATGTGGCAATGAATATGGGAAGAGTTTCAAGGATTTGGATAAGTGACGACCATGTAGTGATTGTCAAGGTTGGATAAAGAAACGACAGTCATAATAATTTTTTGACAAATTTTAAAATTGTGAAATAAGAATTAAAGGCCACAGGAGATGGCTGGAGTATAATAAGTTGCTTTAGTTTGTAGAACAAGAACACTTGATTTATATAACGTGGACAAAAATATTACAAAAAAAAACTATTAGCTTTTGTGGTTAAGTAAACAGTCACTTATCAATGATTGTTTGATCAATTAGTCAAACACTTGAATTTGCATCATAAGGTCTTGAGTTTGAGTTTTGTTTCATCATAGTATATTCGAGCTCATATTGTACATAGACTTTATTTCCCTTTTAACGCGTCATACCCGACAACCTCCCGAAAATATTCAATTTTTACTCTGATTTAATATCCGTAAAATCTTCACCCGCCTTATCTTAATCAAAATATGTTGTGATGAAAGTCAAGGTTAGGTTTCATAGCACCTTGACCTAATATCATGCAAGTTGAGAGCCGCCAAACACATAAACAAGCAACATAGTAAAGTAGATTTGGGATTAGGGTTTTGGAGTGAATTGGTAATGAAATAAAAAATAAATAAATAAATAAAAAGCTTGCCATAATTTGAAGGTGGTGAGAATGAGATAAGATAATTGGTCATTACTAAGCACAGTGCAGTGCATGAAAAGACGTATCAAAAACTTCAAATCACGGCTACGCTTTAAATATTAAACGATAAATATTTTGGAAATGATTTCGAGACATCTCTGGCCAGTGAGTGATTTTATTTATTAAAAAAATAATATGATGAATGGCAGCTTTTCCTCTAATCAAGCAATCTTTAAAGCCTTTATTCATGCCGTTGCTATAGTTTTGTTCGGTTGATTATTATTAATGTTGTTTGCTCATAAATAACAAATATATGTGAATTTGTGTCCAAGAAACGTGATCTTGGTGATTATGGCGATTGACTATGAGCAAGAGTGTTCTAAAATCTTATCGGCAATTTGTATTAAGATTTAAGTTTGATTATCCTATAATAAAACAAGACAGCATCAAACTTGTGTTAGTCATCTTGTGTTAACACAAAAGACATCATAGCTCCAAATTTAATCTAAATTACAGTGAATTATTTGTATTAAACTCATATTAACCATCTCAATAACAACCCTCCATATAAGGAATTGGTCCTTAAGGGTCAGCTTCTGCGTCTCACGTGTCATTTCCATAGGCCATTGATTATAAATAAGTAATTTATTTGTTTATTGTTGATGCATAAATTAATTGAATTAAGTTAAACCTATCAAATATTTTTTTTATCAGCAAGCAATCAAGAAAACCCCTTATATATGAGTGGGTTTCACCTTTCAACTACATGTTCTATACATGCAATTACAAAATTCCAGAAAATTTGGATTAAACACATTAAACTTTCTTTATTGATACAAATTAAATTATTATTTCAATCATGGTATGCTAATATGAACTATTTTTGTAGCAGTGTTATGAACAACGTTAGACGCTAATCAGTCGGAGATGGTCTTTTAAAAAAATCGATAAATAATTGACGATTGATTGGAAAACAAATCGAACCAAATGATTAATCGAAAATTATAAATTATTAGTTCGAGACTATAAAAGAGATTAATCAAAGACTGATTGGACAAATCAAGTTTTTTTACAATATTGCTTTGTAGTATTAAGTGATCATATTATTATATAATCATATTGAAGTTTGATTCAATAAAAAAAACTCACAACGACAAATAATAATAAAAATTCAAAAGTATATAGTAAAGGACAATATGCAATAATCACCTGAAAAATGTGATTGACAAGACAATTACATAAACAAAATTAAACTAATTAATTAACATTTGGATGGTAATCACCTGTAAATGTGATTGACAAGACAATTGCATAACAAATTTAATTTAACTAGATTGATATCGTGATTATAAGACAAAATTAAAGGAAGAATCTTTTGTGTAAACAAGACAAAAAGGGTATAAAGATATAATTACAAAACTTAGTCATAAAGTAGGGGATGAAACTTGAAAGTGTAGAATTAGGGTTAAGAAGATCCCAATACCCAATGAAAGCAACCAAACTCTTATTCCAAAGAAAACAGCATTTTAGTTTATTTTAGCTCAATCTTAGACTTACACAAAACCTAATTGATTTTCCTTACCGTTAATTGCGCTTTTCTTCTTTTAAGACATTAAATTAAGCATTTTCCATAAATAATCTCATAGTTTGAATTTAAAAGATATATTAAAGACCAAATTAAACAAAAGACCCAAAAAAGGCAGTTATAGGCATGGAGGAGGAGACATCATTAGTAGGTATAATTAAGCACATTAACAAGATAAGCCTATTTATAATTCAAACCACAAACTAATTATGATACCCAATATCTATCTAGGCATCATTTAGTTAGTATGGTTATGAAAGAATATATAAATGAGAGCACAATTATATTCTCGATTCCACTTTTAATAAATATATGTTATTCACTTCCACGTATCGACTCTGGAAAGATTTATTTTTATTACTAACCCTTGATTCGCTTTCACATATCGACTCTTTTGTTACCCAATTCAATTAATCTCATTCCTTCTAACAACTTTAGATTGATCATAAATTAATTAAGATTTATTTATTTTTTGTTTTCATATATGGATCACATTTATCTATATATATACTATTTCCGTACATTAATAATACAATTAAATAAATAAATAATTCAAATAAGGGTTTAATTTATTATTTTTTAAACAGTGAAAATAGAAACCGTCATATTTATTGCAGGAAATGATGGGCAATTATATTTACCTTTTTTGTGAAACTAAAACCATGTTGAAAGTCAAACATATGGTCAGAGATGAGTACACACAATACATGTCACATGAAGTCATGAACTAGCCTTACATGGTCCCAAAAGCCTACAAGAGAATGTTCAGTCAATTCCTATTTCAAAAACCCAATCAATTTTTTTTCTCTCCATTTAATTATAATTAATAATTAATTAAACAAGGAATTAATGGCGCCAATACACAACAAAAGCCATGAATTGCGCAATGTTAATGGGCCATTGATAGGTTCATTTCCGCTCTCTCCCTCTCCTCCTATATAAATGAAGGCAATGGGTCTCTCTCAAAGCCAAAACAGAGCTCTCTAGGGCACTCTCACTTTGTTTTGGGGCACTCTCTTGAGAATGGTGGTGATGAGAGGAGGAGGAGGTTCAGTGTTGGTGGTTTTGGTGGCATTTGTGTTGGTGTTGAGGAATGTCCAATTTGGGGCTGAAGCAAACCCTAATTACAGAGATGCCCTTGCCAAGTCCATCATCTTCTTCCAAGGACAGAGGTCTGGGAAGCTCCCCAACAACCAGCAGCTTTCATGGAGGTCAAGTTCTGGTCTCTCTGATGGCTCTCTGGCTCATGTATGTCCTCTCTCTCTCTCTCTCCTCACTTCCTCTCTCATTGTTCTTGCTCTTAACCACAATGGGTATTGCTTTTTATTCACACAAAAAAAAAACTTAACCTGACTACAAGTTGGAATTGAGCTCACTCGAAGGTCGATAAAATAGTAGTCAAATCTTGAGTCGAGTTTTAATTTGGTGTCACGTGTAGTGTTTTATATAGTAGTTAGATCCCAAGTTGTATTTTAATTTTATGTCACATGAGTATGATGATTTTTTAGAACTTGAGTAAGATTTTAACTTGATGTTACGAGTTTGTTTCAGATATAAATCTCGTTCATAGTATATGGTGTAAGTGTAATGATTTTTGAGAACCCAAGTCGGATTTTAACTTGATGTCACATGAGTTTGTGTTAGACATAAATTTTGTTTATCATATATGGTGCAAGCTTAATGATCTTTAGAACCCGAGTCGGGTTTTAACTTGACGTCACACGGGTTTGCCGCAAATTAGTCATCGGAGATCCTATCTCTCTGACTCACGTAACTCTCTATCATTACATTACATTGTACCTTAAAAATGACCCGATTTGGGTCACCTACAAAATTTTGGGAAAATTCATAATGTAATTTTGATTGGAAAATGTAGATAAAATGAACATTATTTTCTCCGACGCAGGTTGATCTCACCGGTGGCTACTACGACGCTGGCGACAATGTAAAATTCAACTTCCCGATGGCCTTCACCACCACAATGCTCGCATGGTCCACACTTGAGTATGGCAGGGAAATGGGCCCACAACTCGTCAACGCAAGATCAGCCGTCCGATGGGGCACAAACTATTTGCTAAAATGCGCCACCGCCACTCCGGGGAAGCTCTATGTCGGAGTCGGAGACCCGAACGTGGACCACAAGTGTTGGGAGCGGCCCGAGGACATGGACACGACCCGATCCGTGTACTCGGTGTCGGCTAGCAACCCTGGATCCGACGTCGCGGCCGAGACAGCAGCGGCCCTGGCGGCGGCATCGCTGGTGTTCCAGAAATCGGACCCGAAGTATGCAAAATTGCTCATCCAGACGGCAAAGAAGGTGATGCGATTCGCAATGCAGTATAGGGGAGCGTATAGCGACTCTCTCGGATCCGTCGTTTGCCCATTTTATTGCTCGTATTCGGGTTATAAGGTAACTCAGAAGAATTAAAGTTTACTCGTCCAAATAGTCAATTACTTGAATTATTGGCCTGGTAACGAGAATTCAAGGCTAAGAATCCAGGTCAACAAAGCTTACTTGTCCAAATAGTAAATTTCTCTAATTCTTGGCTTAGTAATGAGAATTCAAATTATCAAAGCTTACTTATCTAAATAGTCAATTATTTGGATTCTTGGCTAGTAATTTGAATTGGAGGTCGAGAATCCAAGTCACCAAAGAGTTTACTTGTTGAAATAGTCAAAAACTTGGATTCTCATCCTAACAACGGAGAATTGGAGGCTGAGAATCCAAGTCAGCAAAATTGACTTGTGCAAATAGTTAACTATGGTAATATTTACCCATCATTATTCTTAACTACACATTTTTTTTATGCCACTACCCCTCAATTTTAAACTTTATTTTCAATCACTAAACTATTAGTTGGAAATAATTGTGTATAGTTAAAGATAGTGGTTCCTAATTATCCCTTAATTATTTGTCAGCAACAATATAAAATTTAGCCTTCCATAAAAGTATTTTTGAAAAACCCATTTTACTTCTCTTGTTAGAAAATCAAAGCTTACTCATCCAAATAATCAAGGACTCTAGCTCTCACCATAGTAACCAAAATTCAAATCAGTCTAAAATTTACCCTTAAAAATTAACCCTAACAAATATTTCAGTGCATAGTAGACTTACAAATAGTTTGTTTTTGAGTTTTTAGGATGAGCTTGTCTGGGGAGCTTCATGGCTTCTGAGAGCAACAAATGAAGTTACTTACTGGAACTTCTTGCAATCCATGGGAGCAGGCGATTCCATAGATATCTTCAGCTGGGACAACAAATACGCCGGTGCCTACGTTAACCTAGCAAGGGTAAATCCACAAATATCACATTGCTACTATAGTTTCTCCAATGAGTAAAATTTCTGATATGAATATTTCCTTTTGCAGCAAGCGCTGATTAACAAGGATCAGAAATTCGAGCAATACAAGAAACAAGCAGAAGATTTCATGTGTAGGATCTTGCCAAACTCTCCATCCTCAAGTACACAATACACACAAGGTATGAGAATCGAAATGTTTTTTTTTATGTTACCTGCTAAAGCTTCATGCTGTCGGTTTTTTCACTTTCTGGGAACATTGCAGGAGGGCTCATGTACAAGCTGCCTGAGAGTAACCTTCAGTATGTTACTTCCATAACGTTCTTGCTCACAACTTACTCCAAGTACATGAAAACGAACCCGAACTACAATTTCAATTGTGGGAATGTTGTTGTCACTGCAAATACTCTCAGTACCCTAGCAAAACAGCAGGCGAGTAGTAAATCTGGAATTCATATTAACTTAACATAATATGTAGAAACTTGACCAACTCTGCTTTTGCCACTTGACTCAATACAAATTTTAATTTACTGAAAATTGCAAAAAACCCTGTTATATGACACTATTGCAAAAGAGTGTCATGTTGCTTGTTAAAGAAAAAATGTGATGTGTATTTTACAAAAAAAAATACACACACTACATCACCCTTTTACAAAAGTGTCATATATAATAAGACATGTTTTTAGATAATCCAAAAAAATATAACTTTCTCTTGAATTTATGGTTTATATTTGACTAAGTTGTGTAATATTCAGGTGGACTACATATTAGGCGTGAACCCGCTAAAACTATCCTACATGGTAGGGTTCGGGAAAAACTATCCGAAGAGGATTCACCACAGAGGGTCATCCTTGCCATCTAAGGCAAAGCATCCAGGGGCCATAAATTGCCAAGACGGGTTCCAATCGTTCCACTCGACGAACCCTAATCCTAATATTCTTACAGGAGCTATCGTCGGGGGCCCGAATCAAAATGATGGATTCCCAGATGAAAGGTCTGACTACAGTCACTCTGAGCCAGCTACTTATATCAATGCAGCCTCTGTTGGCCCATTAGCGTATTTTGCTAATAATTGAGCTATATATGTATAAAAGTTCATGGCAAGTAGTAATAATTTATCTGACAATTTGGTTACCAACCCTTCCTTGTAACCTCGTGGTGGTCTTGTATAACAAACAACCCAGAGGGCAAGAGTTTGAGGTTGGATGTTCATGAAGATTGAGGATATATATACAATAAAAATCAGCATTATCTTGGTATAAGTACGATTATCAAACTATATTGCAATGAATTAAGATTGTCTTCGTCATTCGTCAAGAACTTGCAAGAATCAAGAATCCTGGCTTTACTTATTGCCGATTCCTTTTTGGCTGTAAAATTTGTATGGCTCGTACATAACATGTAATTAGGGGTCATATTTGTATAATATGACATTTTTAATACACAAAGAGAAACATGTACTCCATAAAAAAATGAAATATGTACTAGGTTTACCTACGAAGCCCTTTAATTTTTTTAAAATAATTTTTTAAAGGGTGAAAAAGGCCTAGGATGTGTGTATTTGTAAAAGCGTGGTCCCAATCGAGATGCACACCAAACAGAGAAAGTCTGGAGCCTCGAACGTTTTATCAAAGCCCAAAAAAAAATAGAGAAAAGAAAAGGACGGAGAATAAAAAGAAATAATGCTATTCGTGGAAAAGAAAAAAATTGTGCTACCGAACTTTTGAAAATTATGGCCTTTTGTGCTTTAAACGGTTAAGGAAATTGAACAATTTGCTTGAGACTACGGTAGAAAAATGTGTAAATTTGGTAGAAGCTAGTAATAGTTGGGGGTTAAGTCAATGACATCTAGCATGCTATAAGAAGATGAAGTGAAAATGCGAGATACGTGTGTTATTTGCAGTATTGAACTTTTATGATTTTTTCGGGTCGATCGGTATGTAACCGATCAATTATTGTAAAGTGTGAGTTTTGCTAGTAGAACCGAGTCGGCTTAATCTTATCTGCATTGCACTTACATTTCTGAGGGGTTGGGTTATACCTAAAAACCATCAGGAGATATCGAACTCCCCCTATCGAGGTGAACCTCGGGGTTTAAAACGACCATCTTTATATATTTAGGTGCATGAGGGCGAGCAAATATTTGGTGTGGGGTGTTGATGCGGTTGCATCAATACTACGAATCTGATACATTTTCATCAGACTTTAGGTTTGTTTTAACCTTGAGAATAGTCTTTTATCGATCTTGGTGCCACATATATCTTCACGGGTATTTTTAGTGTAAGTGTGCAGGTTCAAGGTGAAAAACAGACTAAAAGAGGCATATGACATAATTGAGGCCCATGTCACGGCTGTGACAACCCGTCACAACAAAGTCGTGAAATCTATTTGACCACTGCCCTAGGACAGCATCGAAGAGCATGTGACGACCGTGACATCAAGAGTATGGCAACTCGTACCACCTGGCGCCGAGCAACAAAGAGGCAGAGTCGCAACCATGTCACGACCGTGACAACCCGTCACAACAATGTCGTGATACCTATTTGTCCAGTGCCCTAGGAAAACTTCGAGGAGCATGTCACAGTCGTGACATCAAGAGCATGAGATCTCGTGACACCTGGCGCCGAGCAACGAAGAGGCAGAATCACAAACCATGTTATGGCTGTGACATCCATGGTCATGACCATATCACGGTTGGATAGTTTTTAATTCCCGATTTGATCACTTTTAGGGCATCGGACTTTGGGAGAAATTAGACAGAGAGGTGCAAAAATAGAGTAGATTTAGCTTCAAGAGTAGATTTAGCATCCGTTGGAGACGATTTTTTAGCACTAGGATCGACGACTATTGAGGAACAAGGCACGAATCAGAGGGGAATCGCCTAATTGACGAGATTCAACCCAATCGGTTTCTAGGGTTTTATGTTTTGAACTTTTTCCTAGATTTGTGATTTTTACTCAAATACTCCTGGATTGCAGCTCCATGATTAGGAGCTAATAACCGTAATAATGGGTGATAGGGTTTAAACTTGTGAATTTGAGATTTAGTTATTATATATTGAACTTTAATGCATGAATGATTGAGATTCTTATTTTATGAATAATCGTATGGTGCTGACAAATATTGTATGATTAACTGGTTGTTGCGATACCAAGTCCGAGAGGGACGGTGGGTAACTGGCAAGTAGAATTTCAGGAGTTTCAACTCTTTGGAACCCTTATTATGTGATTGTCGTTCGACCTTGAAGAGTCGAGGTGTACTCTAGTCTAAGAGGATAGTGGACACGTCGAATCTAGGTCAACTCCAATACCGAGAGGTAGAGTCAGTATTTGCGCGAGCGTAGGATATTGTTGAATTGCATAATTGTTTGGTGTGTAAATGTCGAATCTTGTTTCGCTAAATGTCTAGCACTCGTGGTGTTTCTCTTTGATTGAATTTCATCTAAGTTCGGTGCTACTTTAAATCTTTATTTCTACTAAATCAGGGTCAGCTCAACCGTTGTTGAGGCCTAAAGCAAGAGTTAGAAATTAGGCCTTTATTTCTTGTTAAAAATAAGACATAACTCCGACAACTTTATTAATTAATAACAGATAAACTAAATGATGAACATAATGAATTTTACCCATTCAATCTAATTACACTATAAGCATTACATGAACTGAAATACAACTACAACTACAATATAATATACATAATATTGTTGGGGAGAACCAGGCCTTACCAAGGGGGAGCGCACCATAAGGAAAACCTACATACACATCAATGCCCACCTCTGACCCAAAAGACTAGTTTGTTGGGTCTTGGGTCTAATGTGTATATAAACTCTCCTTGTACCCCGTACACTTACGATGTGGGACATGGACTCACATGTGGAATTTCTAACAATCTACCCCTTTACATTGAGCCCCATCACATCGGGTTGCTCCCCCTAAGCCCAAATCACCTTGCACTCTCACCTGCTGGCCCATCTAGCAATCTTGGACTGTTCAATCATGGCTCTATGAATCCCTCTGGCCTACCTTGGCTCTGATACCACTTGTTGGGGGGAACCGGACCTTACCAAGGAGGAGCACATAACAAGAAAAGTCCATACACATTAAAGCCCACCTCTGACCCAAAAGACTAGCCTAGTGGGTGATACGTGAACATCTTGAAAAAGTTTAAAGACCGTTTTGACCTCACATTGAGCTTTGTTTCGTCCTTTTGATAATGAATTATGCACTTATTTAGTTCACTTGGCCTCACGGGTATTTTAAATGTTAGTGTACAGATTTCAAGACTTTTGA
>JAYMTP010000023.1:0-60098 GCA_036897365.1 Geranium brycei
AGCCAATTTGGACTCTTCAGTTGTATTTCACTGCACACAAGTTGTTCAAGTTAGGCAATTATCAGTAACAGCTGTATGTGAGCATTATATATTTCTTACAAACAACAATAGGCACTGCAAATATTGGTATGTCAGATACGATTCTTCGTGCAAAATAGAAGCATAGAAACTGGACTAATTTACATGACATTATACACTGTAAGAACATATAAATACACTAACGGAGTTAACAGAAGACGAAAAAAGACTGAATAAAATAAGAGGCTAAGTAATCGTGCTATTCAAGGTTGGGATATTTGTAAATCTCTTGGCTTTACAAGCCTGGAGACTGATTCTGAAATGATTAAGACCTTTGAAGCTATCGAGACAGAATTTGACTAAGCTCAAATCAAACCGTTGAGGTCTCGGGATTTTCTAGTTCTTCCTTTTTTCTCATGTCTCATTTTCTTATATTCTCTTGTTGTTTCCTTCTAGCTTTGTTGATGTATTTGGATGGCTTGTTTTTCCTTCTTGGAAATCTTTGCTTGTTTCATCAATAAACTTTTCCTTTTGCTGATGAAAAAAGAAGAGGCTAAGCAATCTCGATGCAAAATAAACGCCGAATTGGCTGCTTTAAGTACAAACAAAACCAACAAAGCAAGTTAGACACAAGTCACATGACAGTAGGGCTGTAAACGAGCCGAACTCTTAACGAGCTGCTCGAACTCGATTCTTTAATTATGTCGGTTCAGGCTCGTTATAACCGAGCTCGAGCCCAACCCCTTAAGCCTCGATAGGTTCGTGAGCTGGCTCGTTAGTATTTAATTATATATATATATATATATTTTTAGCTTTAAATCAATATTTATGATGAAATTAGACAAGCCGAATCGAGTTGAGTCAATCTTGAGCAGGCTTGTTTAGTAATTAATGAGTTATGTATTTTTTATTTAACTTAAATTCAAATTTAATGAATATTTGTATTGAAAATTAAGCAAATTAAGCCGAGCTCGAGCTTGTCCTTTTTCTTTCGAGCCGAGCTCGAGTCGAACACTTTTCTCATGAGCTGAGCCCTGCCAAACAGAGACTCGATTCGACTCGTTTACACCCCTACGTGACAGTAAGAGCACGTGGAGATAGAGAGAGAGATGAACAATCAGGAAGAGGACACACAAGGCAAAAACCATATAATACTAAGGCTAATTAAGGTTGAAAATTTACGCTGCATCAGGAGCCACGCCAGAAGTCCCTGTACCACCACCCGGTCTATGATCTGCTTCGCTGCAAAGCCTTACATTCCTGATTGAACTTCATGTCTTCACTATCAATTTATCAAATGACGTCAACTTCATCCGCAAGAAGTCTTCTTTGCAAGCTGGAATGGGAGAGAGAGTAACTCCAGCTCCATGCACTGCACTAGTCTCTAAACTGGAACATTGAAGAAGTAAACAGTTACCGGCAGAAAGGACATACCTACATACAGAGTACAGACCTGCAGATCTCTCTGGAGGAAGAATTGACAAGAGCAATGGAAAACACATTTTCACCTCCAAAATTAATGGATGTGTGTGTGCATGATGGAACTTTCAATTATGTGCACGCATTAGCTTGTATACAAGGTTCTAAAAAATGCTAGGCGCTAGTCGGGCGGATAGGGACTCTGGGGATTAATCGGATTTGAATTTCTCTACCTTTTAATTTTTATTAAATAAGTTATTATATATACACAATTATAAGATATAAATATAACTATTATAAATATTTAAAATGTAAAAAAAATATAAGTTTTAATATTTGTTACATTCATGTCCATCAAAAACAATAAAAGTACCAGCAAAATTATCTATTAGTATAAGTTATTTAAATTTTTGACATTTTATATTATTATTTGTTTCAAAAAATCAATTTTGAAAAAATTAGCTTAAATCCACCTATACCCGCCTAATTCCGCCTAGCTGACTTGATCCGCCCAATTTTGTGAAATCGGATCGGTGTTCTAAAAATCCCCGCCTAGGCAGCCACCTGGCCCGATTTTTAGAACACTGCTTGTATATATGTGCAAATTACTCAACAGAGAATGGAAGTTTACCAGTTATGAGGGAAAAAGTCATCTCCTATCCCTGACACGTGAAGATAATAATCAGAATCTAAATCCCAAAGAGCAGGTTTACCATCTTGTGGTTGGAAGTAACCTAGAAATCTGGTAAAGCAGCAAAACAATAGTATGAGAACATGAAGATATTTCTGAAAAACAGTTTAGCATGAATCAGTGAAAAGGCTAATCTCAACAGGAATTTTAGGTTTTTAAACGAGCCTCATCTACTGGCCAACAGGAAAGTAAAACAAAATTTTGTAAATAGAAAAGAAACTAGGAGGATAGGTAAGTACAAATTTATTGCATCTTGCTTTTCTCCATCTGTATAAGCATTACTGTAGTAGCGCTTGATAGACTTGAGAAATTCCCTTGATTGAGTCGTGGCCTTCCACTTTCCCTGCCTCTCTGGGAATACCTAATCGATTCAAGTCATTGGTATCAGGAAGTATAAACATATTTCAGATGTTCGATAACATAATCCCACAAGGAAAAAGCATCTCATTTTCAGGTCATAGGAGGCGCACCGTGTTGTGAGCTGCAGAGCCGCCATATTGGTGTGCAAGAGCATCCCCCATGCTTTGGTACATGTCCATAAGAGCTGCTGCAATACTACTATCCTGGTCAACTTTAGGTACGTTAGTCAAACCCATAGCATGAAGTTGGCGACCTAGCGCTGCTAGACCATAAGCATATTGGGCTACGTTCGTACGATCCAAGCAATCAATACAATTGGTGCGCAGAACTCCACTTTGGAAGCGTGATCCTACACTACTATACTTGTCCCCTTTATTCTGTACAGAATCAACCTCCGTCTTTCGATGGACAGAGTTCACTGTTTCATTACCACTTCCCGTTCTTCCAAGATTCCCTGAATTTGCTGTGAGATCTCTAAGAGAATGATCCCTGCAGAAAATAGGAGTAACATAAGAGATATAAAAGTCAAATATCTCAATTGGCTTGTGAAGGCCATTTGGTAAACTTGCAAACAACTTTCTTGATTAGTGATCAATTTGGTGAAATTTGTGAAATCTTGTGTTAGATATTTGATGGTGGCTATAGTTGGTTATTTTTTGGGCTGGAATTTATTCAAGTCTAGTTTAGTAATTACACAATACTATCCTCATCGAGGTATGGATTGCAGCCTAGAAGCCTCTTGAAACCTACATAACACTACTCCTCTCCATGAATATCATAGTATTGGTTTGAACTAAAAAACATTTATTCAAACCATAGTCCTGTTGTTATGTTGATTGCATACGTACTATACTATCATATTTGAAGGATTGCCTCAGTAAAAAACTAGTTAACTTTAGTCCAAATGAATCAGAAGAGCTGATATAGCAAATATAATATTCTTAAAACACGTGCCCTTTTCATATTTTCCAATGTTTTTAATTACCACATACTAAAACTTGAAGTTCTGACGCTGTTAACAAACCATGGAATTTGTATATAGTTTCACAATTGATGATCAGATGCTAAATCTCACATGTTGAAATACTTCACATCACTTAAACTAAGGCAGAAGATCAAAGTGAATTTCAAATCCACAACTCACAAAATGAAAGTTAACCGTCAGCTCAAATACTATTGAGAGAAATAATACCTGCTCGTGATTATCCGAGAAATCTGATTGACTCTCTTCTTGGCAACAGTAGATTTCCCACTATAGTAAAAGCCAGTCAAATCAAGGGCTTCACTAGCCACAGCACCCAAAACTGCCAAAACATTGGCTGACTTGCTTTAGAACGGAAGGCAAAAAAATAATAGAATGTTAGTCTGAGGCTCACTTAAACTCTCATTAAGGGAAAGCGTCAGATACTTGCCTCTTAGCGAATTTATGAAAATCCCAATGGATGAACTTAAGATGGTTTTCTTCGGAAAGAATTTGGTTCAGATACCCAACTGCATTTGCAAACTCACGCCTAAGCATCATTTCTCGAGGTCTTTTTTCAACAGTCTGTAATTTGACATTTAAATAAGCACCAAAAACAAATAGTTTGACCTGATGTAGTAATAGTGGCAGTAAAAAGAAAGAAGAAATTCATGCATAGAAGCCACTACAAGCACTAACCAGCTGTAGCACAAAACGACAATTTTGAAACTGAATATCTTAGTGAACAAGGTCCAATACTTTCTGAAATGTGCTGAAGATTGCATAAAGTAAGCTTTGTGATACAAAATTTATTATTGTAAATATCTTTTCAATTTTCATAGCTGAAACAGATAATACTGATAGTTCAAAGGAGTACATAAAGCGGTCAGGATGTGAAAGAGACATCATTTTAACTATCCATTTATATATAAGAAAGAGGGGAAAGAGAGCATCGTTATGAGAACTAGAATTGTATTTTTAGATGGGTTTGCAGACAAGATTATCTCTTTGCCAGAAATGACTTGTGTATCTAAAGGGCACAGTAATAAGTACCAGTAAACAACCATGAAGAAAAAGGATATCATCATGGTTTATTGCTGAATGAATAGAGTTGAAATAAACCTTTATCAGATTGAGCACAATAATTGGGTTGCCATATCTCGTTGCCAGGTCTTCAAAATGCAATTTGGTTGACTCGTATGTAGGATCATATCTCTGTACTGAAAGTCAAAACAGATACAAAAAATTACAGAAATTAAGCTAGATACATAATTGTGCATGATGGTCAGTGGTCATCAGTTTCAACGTTATTGAGGTATGTAATTTTCAGTCTTCTTACAGATTATATCAGGTTTTGGACTTAATCTTGACGCTTCTTGTGACCAGAAAAGAGGAATCGAACCGCGCATCTGTACAACAGAACTCATTTTCCCCTTGGAAGAACCAGCTTCTTCGTGAAGAACAATTTGCTCAGTTTCAACATCATTTGCAACCCTTCCCCGATCATTAACCCCTCTTTTCAAATAACTACAAGCCATGAAAATGAATAGCATAAACCATTATTGCATTACCCCACACATAGAAATAAACAGATCATCTGTAATTTACTATTGAGTGGAGTATTCTTGGTGTACCAGAATTGTTTAAGTATACTAAATTTTGGATAAACCGCCCTTCCTACCTTCGCCTTTCTTCTGAATATTTTTCAATATAAAATAATCTGGAAACTTTAGTTCTAACGGTTCCTTAAGTCCTAACTTATATAGAAAATGAGTAATACAGATATATGACAGATACATAAAATCAGCAAAACAGTTCTTAGAATGTCAGGCATTGCATCGCCAAACATATGTAGTAGTATAGCACTTATACCCTTTTCTATGAAGGGGAAGAATGCATATAACCGACAAGAAAGTTCTTCATGTGGGATAACAGGTAATTTCTTGTACAAACTTAATTACCAGTATACTATATAAGTAAATAAAACATTTATCCCTTTTTGCAAAAAAAAAGGTCTGACGTGATACTGCGAAACATTCACATATGAGTGAACTTGAGCTCCAAACCATAACGTACCGTGTTCCTGCAAAATGCCGAGAACGCCTTGAAATCAAAGAAACACTGAAATCCCTCCCAAAAATTGAAAGCCTAACCTGCAATCAACACATACATCTAAAGGTTCAAGTACAAAAATGAAATGTCATATGGATGATGCTCAATCCGAACAAGCTGCAAGACAATTAGCTACTCGTGTACTGAAATTATATGCTCTGTGGTTACAATATCTTGTAGCTGAAAGAATTATAAAGAGGTTCACTTAAACAAAATTATAGTTGCAAACACCTTATCTCCTTGTATCCAACCAAGGACTAATTAAAGCAAGTGAGTACAAAAATATATATACATATAAGACGGTTTAACATACTTGCTTAAAATTCCCATGAACCAATGCTATTGTCCAGATGGTATCGTTGCATCTCGTTCGAATGGATTCGGTCAAATATGCATTCCAAACAAATATATTTTCATATGGCATCCCTTCCTCTCCCATTGATAACACATTTTTTTGCAAACTTTGCATTATAGGATATGTGTAACTGTAGAAGAAGTCTTTGGTTAAATCTACACTGGACAAAAGCTTCTTGTACCTGCAACCCAAAGCAAACCAAAATCAGAACTCTTACAATGTTAGAAACAATCAAATCACAGAACAACTACCATGTGGAGATAAGGGATGCATAACCACATAGAGATGCAATAATATATACCTCAGCTCGGTTTTAGAATGTGCCACCTCAGACTGAATTGAAACATGTGGAATTGTAACCAACTGACTCTCATCTATACTATAGATTGCATGACCACATACACATCCAATTTGGCGGCGCTTAGTAACCAAAATCAAATAATAAGACTCCAAAAATTTAATGCAACCTGTAAATTTGGAAGAAAAAAGAGAGTTGCAGTAATCTTCTATAATTAAGTCTTGAAGTACTGAAATGTGTCAAATGAAGAGACCAACGCAAACCTGCAATTCCATATACTTTAGCCACAAAGGACAGCCCCCCAGTGGCACGATTGCCTTCAGCAATGCGCTGAAGCAAACTCTTGATTTCTTGCTGTGTGTAAACGACAGGGTCTTCACTGATATTGAGATCTGATGGTTCTGAACGGTCAATCTTCAGCACCCGAAAGAATCTCTTGTTCCTGTCGCTCCCAATCAGATAAAATCTCTGCTTGGACAACCCATAACGACATTTATTAATCAAACATTGAGCACAAACTACTTCAATACAAAACTGCTAATGAAAAACTCTATGGTGACAGAATCAATGAAACTATGAGGTCCTAAACAACAGTACGAAATATTCTATTCCACGAATTTCATGTTCTAAGAAAACCAGTTTGTTAGAATTCACAAATCTCGCCTCTTCATGAACTGTTGTTGTATACTTATCAGCAAGGATATAGCACAAAACCAACATACAAGCCAAATATTTCTCTCCTCATTGCATACTCTCAAGATTTTTCAGTAACAAGACAATACCTCAAATTTGCCAAATTTTATCAATTCTCCAAAACACAGTGCCAATTCACCTTATATGGCTATAAGAGATGTGAATTCCAGAACCCCAAATTAAGCTTCATTGCTTCATTTCATTTATCAGAAACCAAATAGAACATCAAATTCTCCATTAATCAGATTCAAACTCCAATACAATTTCACTTTATCTGCAATCACATAGTCCATTAATCAAATTCAAACTCCAATATATTATTGATTAAGCTTACTTGCCTTCATTGCTTCATTTCATTCATCAGAAACCAAATAAAAACATCAAATTCTCCACTAATCAAATTCAAATTCCATTACAGTTTCACATTATCAGCAATCACATTGTGCATAACCTAAATCCCCAAAACTCCCCTCCATCTCGTTCCATGATCATCAAATCAAAATTGCACAAAACACGTGTAAACCAAAACAATCACGATAAATCTAAACAAGACGCAATAACCAAAGTTGCGATTCACCAAACCTTTCGACCCTATTTTCCTGCATTTTCTCGGCTATCAGAGAAGAAAAATCAAACTCACCGCTCTGGTCTCGTGGAGTTTGAACTTCTCGAGAGAGTATGAGACGGAATCGAGATCGGGATCGTCGGCGGGGTGGATCTTCGCCGACGAATTGCCGTAAGGACGTGAATTGCTCTTCGCGTTCTCGGATTTGGCCATCGGAATTTTTCGATTTTCGGTCACTGTTCAAAGAAACGGTTGGGTTCGAGCTCGATTTCGCTCCGAGCATGGATTTTTTTCAGTTATGATTTTTCGCGGATTTTTCTAAAGCGTTATTATATATAAAGACTTTTAATTCTAATATTTTCTTATTTTTGAGAATAAGAGACGATCTCATTAGATTGAAGAAACGTCTGCCAACATAATGCGAGATAACGTGTCTGGTACATCAGCACTATTAATCTCGAGATCATGGCTCGTGAGAGCGTCAGTAACTAAATAGTGTGCTACCTGATTACCTGATCTATGAATAAAAGAGAAAACAATATTTACATATTTACAACAATAATACTTGCAATCCCTAATTATAGAACCAATAGGAGAGGCAGGGATGGTGTGAGCTGTCAAGAGAGACCAGAGGGTCTGAGAGTCTGTCTCAAAGACCACTCTGGTCTCTCCCAAAAGTGTTGCCCAGACCATGCCCTCTCTGAGGACGAGCGCCTCCGCTACCAGAGGCTCAAATCTTCCTGTGCTGCTAGGATACTTCTCCATGTGTAATTTGAATTCGATCATAAGGTTGCATTAAGGATCGAATTATTAGGATAGTATCGGGCCTTCAAAACCCTTGCCACCACGGAATTTGGCTTTGTTAGAAGCCTCCAAAATTGTTTACCAAGGAGGGTTAAGTTGAATATTCTAAGATTAAGAAAACCTAACCCACCTGATTCTTTGTGTGAACACAACAAATCCCATTTCTTTCAAATGATGCCCCTGCCCGTAATCTCTTTATTTCTTCTAGTACTCTATTAGGAAGATAGAATACATTAAGAGTATAGATGGGGAGGGATTGCATAACAGATTTAATTAGCACTTCCTGCCCTGCCTTTGAAAAAAATCTGTTCACCCGTGAGTTGGCCCGAGTAGCTATTTTATCGATTAAGAAATCAAAACCTTTAGTTAAATTAATTTTTAATTAATTTATGAGTGTGGAGCGAATCAATGTCGAATTCACCTATTTTAAAGGGCTCGACTGTCGACTCATAACTCGTCTATTTAAGATTGTTAATTAACTAGCCTCAATTTTTTCGATTAATTCTTAATTACTTATTTAATCTGATTGATTTTCAATTAATTCACGAGTGTGGAGCGAGTTGAGCTCGAATTCAACATTTTCAAAGGATCAACTCGTCTTCTTAAGACCGTAAATTAAATCGTCTCGACTTATTATATTAATACTCTAGTAATTTATGATTAATTGTTTGATATGATTATTTTTTAATTAATTCACGAGTGTGGAGCTAATCGAGCTTGGATTCAACCAGTTTAAAGGGCTCAACTTATGACTCGTCCATTTAGGAGTTACGACTCTGAATTGATCGGTCTCGACTTATTAGATTAATCATACATTAATTTTTAATTAACTCACGAGTCTGTAGCGAATCGAGCTCGAATTCAACCATTTTAAAGGGCTCGACTCATGACTCGTCCACTTAAGACCGTAAATTAATCCGTCACGACTTATTCAATTAATCGGTTAATTTGATTAATTTTCAAGTAACTCACAAATCTGAAGCAAATCGAGCTCGAATTCAACCATACCATTGTAAAGCACTCAACTCGTAATTTGTCTATTTAGGACCCTACATAAATCAGACTTTACTTATTCGGTTAATCTTTTATTAATTCTCAATTAATCAATTAATTTGTGAGGTTGGAGTGAATCAAGCTCGAATTCAACCATTTTAGAGGATTGGACTCATAAACATGTCTATTTAGAACCGTAAATTAATGTCTCAGACTTATTTGATTAATCTTCTGTTTATTCTCAATTGATCACTTGATCTAATAAATTCTCAAATTTAATGGAACTTGAGTTGATATCTGGCTTCAACGTTTACAGACGACTTCAAGCTCAATTCGACTGTTTAATCAATACATATTGATATGGTTTTGAATAACTAATGTTGGGAGCGAAGTACCCAAAACAACCCTGAAAAAGCACACATAGGACTTAGGAGGAACCGTCAACATACTCATGAGGGGCAATGTGGACATTTTGCTTGCCATGAAATGTCCCAAACTCACATAAAGATTGTCTATGTTACTGCCTATAAATAACAAGAATTCTCAAGTTTTAATCTAAAAAGTATTTAAAAAGTTCAACAAAAGTCCATATTGGTTCCTAGTTTTCACCCAAACCCCTATTATAGCACTAAAACCTGAGCCAGCGAGTATCGGGCGCAATGCCTGTGAAAAGTTACAGGAAAGCGTCCTTCTCGAGCAACTTTAGTACCTCATGTTGGTCGTTCAGCTTGGCAACGTCAATCGGGGTCTTTCCATCCATGTTTTGAAGGGTGCTGCATACACCAAAATGAAACAAGGACGAGAAAAGGTCAGTCGAGCAAGTACATGCACCGTTCTAAAAGTCGCTACACAATAATCAGATGAATAGAACCTTGAAGATTAATTGAGTATACAATTTTCCTTTTTTTAATTAAATTAGTATACATGCCACCAAAACATGAATTGTACTATGAAAATAATTATAATACATATTTAAGATGTGAAAATATAAATATTTAATATTAATTAAATCATATCCTTGAAAAATGAAAATACCATAAAAGTAGTTATTAGTAGGGAAAATAGTGTCGTAAACTATCATACTTTTGCAAGAGGGTGCTGTGTACTTTTGTTAATGGCAAAAAAGTGCCGTGAACTTTGCAAAAGTGTGATAGTACACAACGCGTTTTTGCCATTTTCCCTTTATTAGTATAATCTATTTTAATTTCTTTTTAAACACCTAAATCTACCTTGACCCGCCTAGCCGACTTATACTGCAGGACTATATGAAATTGGGTCAGTGTTCTAAATTCCCACCAAGCCCGGTTTTTAAAACAGAGTACTATATAAGGATGAGAAAGTTCGACAAAAGTATGCGAAAAAGATATGTTATTGGCTTACACGGCCGCGCCATTCTCCAGAAGAAGTGCCACACAGTCCTTCCTCCCGTAGCCAGCTGCATAATGAAGCGCTGTGTTTTTGTTCTTGTCCAAAGCATCGACGGTAGCTCCGGCCTCTAGCAGGATCCGAGCACAATTAACCTAAGATCAAGCAGCATGGGTTAGATTCACATGATTGATTCCTTATATAATAAATAATTTGTCAATGGTGAAACGCCTTACATAATTATATATACTTGCATTGCTTTTAAATAAATAAATAAAATTTTGAAGTCTAAACGTAAAGATAAAATCATGCCAAGAGAAGAATTATAATTGCATAGGGAAGTCCATCTGTCACTCATCTGTGTTTAATATAATGAAGAATTGTGTGCTAATCTATACGTTTAGGTGTAGCTTTTTGGAAAATCAATAGCTATAGCTAAAACCCAGGTGTGACTTCAATATTTCAAAAGTAGAGTTTCGGATAATATAACAGATTCACTACATGACTGCTCATAAAAACGCAACAATGTTCATTATGTAGTGTATCATGACTCATCTGTCATCTGTGTTTAATATGATGAAGAATTGTGTGCTAATCTACATCTATAACTTTTTGGGGAATTCAATAGCTATAGCTAAAACTCATGTGAGACTTCGACATAATTGGCATGACATATTTCAAAAGTACAGTTTCGGATGATATAACAGATTTAATATATGATTACAAACGAAAATGCAACAGTGTTCATTATGGAGTATATCGTACCTCGCCGTATCCACATGCAAAATGCAAAGCTGTCCTCCCCTCTGAATCTTCTTCATTCTTGTCAGCACCAGCGGCCAGGGCACTTTTTAAACCCTAATAAATAGTGACAAAATTGAATTCCCGAACAAGAGCTACTCAAATACTAAAAAAATGGATGACTGAGGATAGTGGCAAAATAGTCACCCAAAACACTTGAAATCTTATGGATTATGATATGTGTATTGGGATAGATTCTTGGTGGAATTGCTGTATATTGTATCTGAGTATCATGTGGTAGACAGATTAGCCATAAAAGTAAAGTAAACTCTAAGTTCAGAACTAGCAGTGTTCTAAAAAACGAGAGGCGCTAGTCGGGCGGAGAGGGTCTTTTGGAGACTAATCGGGGATTAGTCAAGGATTAATCAGAAACTAATCGGTTTAAAAGATTAATAGAGGATAAATCGGGGACTAATCAGGAATTGAACTAATAAACATAACTCATTTTCTGCTGATCAGTAACCAGATACTAGAAATAATTACATGCAGATGATATGATGTACCTCCTCATCCCCGGTGCTTGCCGTATGATGAATAATAGATTCATCCTCATTCCCAGCTTCTTCTTCTTCATCTGCGCCGGCAATTTCGGCTGAAGTGGCTGTGTCTCCAGAAACTGCAACACCCATTGCTTCACCCAACTTCTGCATGACATCTTTGTCGTTCCAGTACCTACAACAGCAGTGGTTACTTCCATCAGACAAGATGTATTACACTTCGAATCTAGAATGCTATTACTTGGTATAGAGAGTGTTCTAAAAAATGCTAGGCATTAGTCGGGGGAGAGGGCCTTCTGGGGACTACTAGAGGATTAATTGGGGATAAATCGGACAAGTAGGGAATTTTTAGAACACTACTATAGAGAACGAAATGAATGTATATAGTTAATTGTCTTTGAAACATGTACAGCACATAACCGTAGAAAAAAGTTTAAGCCAACTCTGCAATTATAAAAATAATTCTCATATTTCCAACCTCATCATAGCAGCAGGACCACCACTCTCTATCTCATCAAGAATAGGCTTCAAAGATGGATCTTCTTTGATGCGTGCCATTCGTTCCTCAAGTTGGTCTTTGTTTGATGGATTTGCGAAATTCTCGAGCATGCCAGACATTGATGGATCCTTAGAAGAGAGAATATCAAAAAATTATCAGGGGGAGAAGTTTTTTCACAAAACTTGCATAAGAATAAACCGTATTTGGTAGGGAAAATAGGTAGGTACCTGCATTAAAGCACTGCCAAGGCGCTCAGCCATATTCATAAATTGAGGGTTTTGCATAACTTGTTGCATGGAGGAGTAGTATTCTTGTGTATCAAACTGGGGAAGACTATCTTCTGCAGGTGCAGCTTGAAAAGTTTTCTGCAGCTGCTCGGCCATCTGATTGAACGCGGGATCTTGCGCTATTTGTTCGGCTAATTCCTTAATGCTTGGATCCTACGTGCACATGTGACAGACACTTTGTGACTGAATTTCAAGTCATTTAAGTTTTAACCATGAATATCATGTTGCATAATATCATCAATATCAACCGCAATCTTACTGAAGTTGGGAAGTGGATATTTGCTGAGATTTAATAGCAGATACATTGAGGTGAACATAGCATAAACACAATCTCGATAGTGTAGGACAGAACTCACATTAAGCAAGCCGGACATGGCAGAGAAATCAAAAGGATTGGGTGGAATTGGAAATCCAGCTCCTGGAGAAGGAGCAGCTCCGCCTAGTGGTGACTCTGTAGAGGAAGTTTCAGATCTGGGGTTTGCCTTTTCATCTGAAAACAAGGAAAGCATATTTGAAACGCAAGTTTGAGATTTCAAAATCATAAAATTCTACGATATCTATTTTCAGTGCATTAAAAACAAGGAAAATGGAATGCATATGCTTCTCTCTGATGAAAGTTCCACTTTATGCACTTAACATGTGTTTCAAGCCTTGCATGATTACTACACACATGAATGAGTAGTTCGATCGAAATTGTGGTGCAACCTAATCCAACCTCAAAATTGAAATGAAGGGTTTTCTCCCCTAGTTCTAATTATTAAGCTTTGTTCATCAATACAGGCGCAAGCACACTTCCTGCTTCTCCCCCAGTTAATCATCTGCATCCCTGATTAATCCTTTAATCATATTAATCCCCGATTAATCTCCAAAAGACCCTCTCCGCCCGACTAGCACTTAGTCGTTTTCTAGAGCACTGATTTTTGCTACAAACCACCTCCATATTATAACAAATGTATCCATGGTTCCCTCTCCCACACATGTGCCCGGCTAATTCTATTGCACGACAACGAAACAATAAACATATCTTCCAAAAAGCTTCACTATTCAACAATCCACAATCCTTTGTACCATACAGCAATTCATAAAACCCAGTGATCAAAATCTACAGCACCCATTCCAACAAAACATGAAAATCAAAGCTTCAGATCAATCACTGATCCAAAAACCAAATACAAACAAATTCATCAACTCATTAAACAAACCAAATGATTTTACTCTTAACATGAAAAAATCCGTATATGGAGCTTACCAGCAGGAGCATCCTTCTGAGAATTCGAAGCCATATCGACTGCAAAATCCCGAACAAGGAACATGAAACGATCCAATCAATCACGATAAGAACAACTAAAAACGTAATCAAAACTGAAAATTGAAATCATATTCAGGAACTAGAGGATCAAATTTCGAGAATTCAACAAGAAATCGAACCTGATGGGATCGGAGAAGCGTGAAAGAGAGCTCTCTGTGGGCTCTTGAGCTTGAGGAGTGAGTTCAGAGATAGAGATTGAACTCTGAACCCTATTATGCACCTTTTATAATTAAAAGTAAAAAGAAAAATATATGTATGGTAACTCACGGTTCAGTTTAAAAATAAATAAAAAGTGAAATTGAACGGATAGAAATCTGTTCGATTCAGTTTGTTTTTTATGAACCAAATTTTATGAAATTCTCACATTTTAAGTCGTTTGACTTGTTATTTGACTTACCAACTTTTAGTTGGATTTTCTTTTAAACGATTTTTATGAAATTATCATATTTTTGACCGGTCTGAACTTATTTTTTGTTGACCCGATATTTTTAAGTCCAATTAATAAATAGCGGTAACTTAAAACGAGCATGTGTCCGAATCGATCGACTTTTGGTTCAATTTGGTTTTTTATTGGTTCTCATTTTATAAACCAAATCGATGAAATTTTGGTTTAGTTCGATTTTGAACCAAACCAATTTGATTCTTTTCGATTTGGGTTATTTTTTGGGCACTCCTAGTAGTGACGATGAGGCGGCCTTGTGATCTCTATCCCTAATCCAATCATGAACCAAGACCAACCCGTTTTAATTTCAATTCAACTCCAAACCGAACCAAAATGAATCGGTATATTTCAATCCAAGATTACCTCGCTCCGATTTGATCTGTCCAGCCCGAATCTTTCCGGTTTGTTTTGTTCAACATTTGTTTTAAATAATCTCAGACGTATCTGATTAATTCTTTAACTCAATTTATTTTGTGATTAATTTTTGATAAATTCTCGATTAGTTCTCAGAAAGACCTCTCCACCCGACTAGCACACAAGAATTTTTAGAACGCTAATATCGAGTCCTCTCGATGCAAATTTGGTGATCATTATGGGATTACGATTCCCAGTCAAAATATTTAAAAATTAATTTAATAAATATTGACAAAGCGAGTAAATCTACCAAACATTAAATACATATATCTCAAAAAACCAATTCACGAGTAAAGAAAAAGTGCCGTGAACACATTTCCAAGGTTCTCTCAAAAAGGTTTTTGGTGATCAAAAATCACTCCAACTGCCCAAAAAACCTGCCTGAAACAGAGATGAGAATGTTGAGCATCACAAGCTCGTCGTCTCGCTCGCTCTTCTCCGATCGCAGCCTGGCGCATTTCCGCAGCAGGCTGCGGAGTGCAGCGCAAGTGTCGGCGTCCAGCGGAGTCTCGATGGCTGCGCATAGCGCGAACAGCCACAGACTGTCCTCTCTCGACAGTGTGGTTGTGCTCTCCACAGCTCTTATCCGCTTTCTCAGCGACGAGACTCGAGCTACTGGCTCCAACCCGAGAATGGTGGACAGCTTCGGGTTTGGGTTTGAGTTCGAGGGAGAGAGTGGTTCGTCGGTTTCAAGAATGGCGTTGTCTGGATGAGAGGTTCCGGAGGTTCTGACATCGGAATCCTCGAGATGCGACAATGCCTGAGAGCAGAACAGTGAGAATGTTGTATATACTAAAACACAACAAGACAACACAAAGTGATCACAGAGGCCTGAGACTGAACCACTTATGGTATTATGGCAAACGTGACTCTAACCCGACTACCATATCAAATGGCGTTAAAACTCTATGAACTCTGTTCGGGATTATACTTTACAAAATGAAATGCTTGAAACGAGGATAAAGTTTTGTGTTTTATTGTTCTAGCTGATCATATAGTATATAGAAACCTATAATATGTGAATCTATGAACAACACTTCCATTTGTTACTGCAATAAACGCTTATACACATAGTATTTATTCTAGCTCATTATATATATGATATATAGAAACCTATAATATGTGGATCTATGAACAACTACATATACTCACAACGTGCAGTTTCATGTAAAGAAACCGAGGGTAAAGTTTTGAATTTTATTTTAATTTTTCTAGCTTACTATATAGAAACCATGGATATTTAAATCTATGAACACCACTTCCATTTGCTAATCCAATAAACGAGTGTAGACTCATACACAACTAGACTCATACACAACGTGCAGTTTCGTGTAAAAAAAATTACGGTGAAGTTGAGTTTTACTTTTCTAGCTTACAATACGTAAATGAGAAACCTATGATTATTTGGGTCTATGAACAACACTTCCATTTACTATTCTAACAAAACAAGTACAGACACACTCGCAATGTGCAGTTCAGTGTAAAAAAATGCTGATGAAATTTTGAGCTTTATTTTTCTAGCTTATTACATAGAAACCTACAAAATTTGGAACTATGAATACTTCCATTTCCTATTCCAGTAGAAGATTATACACACAACGTGCAGTTTCATGTATAAAAAACTGAGGATAAAGTTTTGGATTTTAACTTTCTAGCTCACTAATATACAGAAGCCTAGGATATTTGGATCTATGAACACTTCCATTTGCTATTCCAGTAAAAGATTATACACATACGAGTGCAGTTTCATGTAAAAAACCGAGGATAAAATTTTGAATTTTATTCTTCTAGCTTATTATATAGAAACCTATGTTATTTGGATCTATGAATGACGCTTCCATATGTAATTCCAATAAATGATTATACACAGATCACAAAGTGCAGTTTCACGTAAAATAATTGAGAAGTTAATGTTTAGGTAAGAGATATATGTACCAGTCGTAGCTCGGAAAATTCTTCAAGAAACGCCTCCTCCCATTGTTTCAGTGGCAACAAATGTTGAGGACATTCTGCAATATCTTCAATCTGGGGCATATAAACACTTTGTTCTTTGTTGAGTTTACTCTTATCCAGCTTGGCCACCTTTACTTTCGAAATATGTGCAGCTTCCCACCTACAAAATAAGATAATAGATTCAACATGAGATACAACTTCTGGTTCAGTTTTATTTTGAATATGAATACAGAAACATCAACATTTTAATTTGCCACAAAAATCTTATGGTGGACAATACGGGAACACCCAAAACTCTTCCAAGACAAAAACCAGATTGATTGCTTAAGGTCTGTAAATATGGAGATGAGTAATCTGCATTAGTATAAATTGAAATTTCTTTGTTTGAGCGTAAAGTTCAACACTCTTATGGTAAAAGTTTCTTCACAATTCAGGAAGTGCAATATCATACAAAGATATATACCAAGGAAAGCAACAAAATGTGAACAATTAATTGATAGTTTGATACTATAAGAATAATAAAATAATTACTGCAAAACAAAGCGCCATGAATAATGAATGATACCTGACACGCCTAAGATATTCAAACCCATCTTCTACAGGCCCAGAATCAAAATCAGGGTCTCCATCAACCATAAAGGCAGGTTTCTGAATGCTAGCATAATCTTCCTCGCTGTCGCTGTCTTCAACACATTCTTCTTCAAGATCTGTGCAGCCATCTTCACAACCAACCATCTCGCTGCAAGCAGAATCCAAGGTATCTGCATGATCTATGCCATTATGCTTGACGCTTTCTAAGTCATTATCGATGTTTTCCGGAGTATTTCCCCCTGAATAAATTGAAAAACAAAAACATTAGTGAACCATTCATGTAGAGTGATAAACAGATTACAATTTGTTATGAGAATGAACACAATATGATAGGTATTTTATTTAGAAAAAAGAAAGTATCTATAATCATCTGTGTGAATAGAGGTATTTTCCCTGCCTAGATCAATCAACAACAAGAACTTGAATCCAACTGTCAAAAATGGATACACGACAAAATATGGTTTATTTAATAAGTTTCACTTTCACATAAATAATGCGTAGAAACCAGAATTTCAAGCATAAGCAATAGCTTTGAATAACCATTTATCATTTGAGTCTTACGCATATGAAACAGCGTTAAGTATGAAGCAATCCAACGTACTCTATTCTAATTCAAGAGCTACCATCCACAATAAAGATACTGAAACACGTTAAATGTTAATGTACTTTAAAATAATTCAATCAAAGATTTGCACCAACAATTACACTTCACTAATAAAATTCTACATTCAAATAAAAAGCCGGTAGCACTTAAACATCGGACTAAAACCTTATAGCAATAGGCATGAAAATAAAAAAATAAAAAAGGAACTAAACCAGTTCTTTTATCATTTGTCTCACACATATGAAACAATGTGGCACTGTTTAATCATTAATAGCTTATGCCAATAAGTATGAAGCAATCTAACATGCTTTATCCTAATTCAGGAGTTACTATCCACGGTAATGATACCGAAACATGTTAATGTACTTCAGAGTAATTCAACCAAAGATTTGCACCAACAATTTCACTAAGAAAATTCAACATTCAAGTAAAAAGCTAGTAGCACTCAAACATCAAACTTAACTTATAGCAATAGGCATGAGAATAAGTTAAAGAACAGAACAAACCCAGTTCTTTTTTGGCAAACTGCTGCCGAGGATCAAACTCCAGACCAAACTGCTTCTTATGCTTAGCGCTTCCAAGGTCATCGTACTCCTTTGCCACGTCAGGCCCGAGCCCATCGTACACCTCTTGCCATAATCGCTGCTGGTCCACTATCTTCACGAACCTCAGGGCCTCTATCTCCCCCCTCGAATACATTATATTGGGTCCATCTCCTTTGCTGCTGGTCATGTGTATATAATTACAACTTTCATTTTCCTGCAAAACCTTTTTTCTACTCTTCCCTTTTCTTCGTCGCTTCACCTTGTTCCCGTCAACTTCTCTTCTCGTGTCTCTCGGTCCATTCCACACTATATCTTCAACAGAACCCACAAACCCTATATCACTTCCATTGCTGAGGACCGAGACAGATTCTACCGAATCAGTCCCGTCCATTACTTCAATCCCATTTCCAACATTGCCACCACCATTCAACTCCAATCCTTTCACATCTAAGCAACTTTTTTCCCCATCAGCATCAACACTTTGAGCTGAACCATTGCTGGGAACAGAAACAGATTCTACCAAATCAGTCTCATCAATTACATCAATCCCATTTCCAAAATTACCACCACCGTTCAGCTCCAATCCTTTCACATCTCCGCAACTTTTTTCAACTTCAGCATCAACGCTTGGAGCTGAACCATTCAACGATACCTTTGAACACTCGCCTTCAACAAGCTCGATTTCGCCCAAAAGCTGCTTCTTCTTCAGCTCCAGCAGAGCTCCCAAATCCACTTCTCTCACCGGAGAATCTATCTCCCCTTCAACTCCAGAACCCTCGACAAAATCGGCCGCGAAACCAGAATCGCCGCCGTCGATCATGCGATCGTTACCGATAGCTTGCTTCGCAGCTGAAGCAATCTCATCGGAAGAGACTCGAACCTGCAGGAACTGACTCTGGTTCGCTCCATCCATGGCCGATTGGTTCTCGATCTCTACAGGTCCTCGCTCCAAGGTCTCTGAATCCATGTCCTCGTCGCCGAGAGAGAGAGGGTTTTGGAACTGGGTTTTGGATTTAATTGTAAATAAATAAATATTAGTCCGTCAAAAATCATAATTAATATAATAAAATAAATAAATGAAGCGGTCGCATTCTGTTGGGCCAAAAGTAAAGCCCAGCCCACAAACCGACCGTCAAATCACAATTCATGTATAATGTAACGCCTTAACTTTAATATCGAAAAATATTTTTGTCAAATTTACGACACCAAATAAACATCATGCTTATCAATATCTTATACATGTCTTTTAATCGTCTTATGTATACATATACTCATCTATTTCAATAAACAAACTTTTGCTCAATCTTTTGAATGTAGTTAGATGACTATAAATACTTTATTAACTATATGACATATATATAGTTAAATACAATAATAAAGCCACACACCTATTCATACATTTTCAATCATACATATATATTTATATATAGATATAAAGATTGTCCACTGAAATATACACATAGAGATCAATCACCATAATATACATACATATATTTACAATCTCTTATCTTCACATAATATATATATATATATATATAGATTTCTGCGAATTCTTCCACAACCATGCATATAAATAATTATAATTATGTATACACAATCTAGATCATTAGCACATGTGTATATGGTCAAAGGAAAATTGCATATATATTATTATATATCTCGTAAATTGGCATATACACATACATATTTCTCTTAGCACGTATATTCATATATTCATCTATATAATAATACACATGTATATGTTATATCGCCCTTGGCATATATATAAAAATATACACACAAATCTATAGATCTATAAGCATGCATGAACGTTCCTAGCATACACATATACAAACATCTAGAGATTTTGTTATAACATGCATGTTGATGTTTATATACATATAATTCACTCACACATGTTTACGTACATATATGAAACACAATTCAATATATATACACATATATAATTAATCATTGACTAAAACACACCTTATCATCTTCAACCAATTGATCATCTCATGAACACAAATTATTCATATGATTGCTCGTATTTCCCGTTGAGACATTGCCAAGATGATTCCAAGTATGTATTTATCTGTTCATCGTATATGAATTTGAAGGGTATAGCGGGGCTACAGATATCCAAATATTCCGAAATTAATTTCTTTGGATTCTTCTTTTCATCCTCTACATCTTTGTAGTTTTGATCAAAACTTGATTATGACCGGAAGAGTTTCTTTCGGAGCCAAACATATTCGTCGACAGCGCAGAAATTTCCTGGATAGCTTTTCGATTCTTGTCGAATGCTCTGAAAAATAAAACTTAAAAATAATAATCAAATATGATTATTCCCAAAAAAATATCATATTCGTTGTATTAACCTTTCATGCAAGTTTCACTTAGAAACAAAATCGATTAACCAAAGTTATCAGAGAAGAGATATTAAGAAATTTCGAATAAACCATTTCATCGAATTTGTTTGATCAACATCAAATCAGATTGTTTCCATCAAGCAACCTGTTCGTCGGGTTAGAAACATCTATGGAGAAACTACAAAATAATTGTCTTAATATTGTTAGATAATATGTTAGTCCATAAACGTGAATCGAATAATTAAATAATTAAACCGAACAATCATGCAAGATGGAAACATGTAAATCACATGATACAAACATAATCAAAATAATACCTCAATTTTATTGATAATACTCATACAATAAGAATAATAGTGTAAATATTATAGAACCTGAAACCGGTACAAGACCAGTTGATAGAGACGGAATTGAATATCATCGAGACACGGTAATCCGCTTTCCTTAAGACAATTATTGTCATGTATGGGCAACTTGCTCCCAGGATACAACGACGATCGAAATCAAACTCTAACCGGGATGCAGAGAGTAATCGAGGAGGAATGAATTTGACAGAGGTTCGACGGCTAGGGTTTTGGTGTGTTATTTTCTCTAGCAGTTTTTCTCTACTTATAGAAGAAAAAATTAAATCCTCTTTTAGGAGAAAATAATAATTTAGGAAAAATAAAATCCTCTTTTAGGAGAAAATAATAATTTAGGAAAAATAAAATCATTTTAGGAAAAAATAATTCTTTGGGAAAGAATATGAAACTTGGAAGACAAGAAATGAAATATCTTATCAATTTCCTTTATTGGGGAATAAGACCTATTGATACGTGATATTTTGGCATAATATGACCACACTTATTTCTAAATAAATAATTATTATGAAAATATTTTACACTTAGAAAATATCATGGAAATATTTTATTCTTGAATAAAAGTATTCTGTAAAAATATTTAATTCTTCAATACAAATATTCCAAAAACATATTTCTTTATTTCTCCATTGCAAGTTGCAGAATATTATTTACGATTTCAGAAAAATATTTATCCCCAAGTTTACTAACTTGGAAAATATTTATTTCCGAATTACATTGGAAAATATTATTCTCAATTTACAAATTGAAAAATATTGTTGAGAATTCGTTTTTTGGGCCTTGGCAAAAATGTAACAGGCCTTCGACCCCCAAATTTCCAGCACAACTCATTTTTCTCAACACCATTTCAAGTGGCCATGTTTGAGGTTCAATTTCTGATTCACCTCTTGTCCATTTAGAGCTCGTGATATACCGTTGGAAAGATCTCATATCCTAGATTATGTAAATGTGTTTCACATCTCTCTAGGTCGAGTCTAAGCATTCCATAATCACAGCTCAAGTTGACCCAGTCATAAGTTAAAACATATTTAACTTTTGTCATTTCAGACACATTTGTCCAACAATGTCATCATGACAGTCACTCGTTCGCTCTATTAATTCACTGTCGAGTTCAAGTGTTAGACATATGAAGCTATCCCCACGAAGCAATTTTTGGCAAGGCGTGGCGTCACCATTCCTTCAGGACATGACCTTTGTCCCTTCTATGCTGAGTGCTCTGAGAGCTCCAACCACATTCTATTACATTACTCTTGGGCTTGGCAAATTTGGGCAAATTTCTTATCTATGAATGGCTCCTAATGTGCATTTCCAAGCTATGCTATGCAACTCTCTTATTGTTGGACAGAACTCAACCCTGACAAAGCCAATGCTCGGCTATGGGGCTAACCATACCGTGTGTCTCGTTCGGTGTATCATCAATGACATTGAGCGTGTTCTCGAGAAATCTATTGCGTCGACGGGCTCACTAAGCACGTCTTTACCATCATCATTTCGGCGCCATCCGTCAAAATATCGTCTCTCCTCAATAAATCCATCTCATAGCCCCCTTGCACAATTTCTCTTTAAAATATTTTTCATTAACCACTAGAAGTATTACTATTCAATGAGTTTTATTTATTTATTTATTTAACCCTCGGTAACCACGGACTTGTCATAATGTTCATAAGCCCCGGAAGTGTGTCTCCGTTATAGTTATGTGAGGAATATGGTATGGTGCAGTTTGGTTGTGAGTGTGATTTATATATATATATATATATATATATAATGGTTAATTGAAATTTAGAAGCAAAATGGAAGAATTAACTCAACTCTGGTATACCTAACCGACCTTGACACTCAAAACGACATAATTTGGTTGTTTTCTTCAAAGCCACGCAACCCTCCCTTTATAAAATCGAATAGGAAACCCTAAATTGAGATTGTGAGAGAGATTATCTAATTCCAAAACCCTAAATTGTGCTCGACGCCATGATCATAGACAAGTTGGCTGATTGCTTGTTGAGCATCGAGTCGGCCAAGTTGGAGTGGAAGGTTAGATCTTCCGGAGACCGTCAGATCTACCCGGTACTTGACGACCCAACCTGACCCAAACCCAAGACCCGACAAAACCAGGAGAAATTTGGGTTGGATGGACCCAACCCGACCTCAAGTGAGTCGGGCCTCAGGTGTGATTTTGAAAACCACCGAGTAACCCGACTCACCCGACCCCCACTTAACAAAATAGGCCATCCTATTTTATCTCACAACCTCACACTTCAGAGTTCAGCCCAACAGAAGCCCAGCTTGGACAATTCCTTTTGTGCACTACAATAAAACATAAACGCTTATAAACAATCAAATATGTTCATGCCTTTTCAATGTGGGATGCGTAAGCCAAAAGAAACTGCTGAAGATGAAGCGGCGACGTGGCGTCTTCTCCACTCTCGATCTACGTCGGTTCAAATTAAGGTTTTAATTTGGGATTTCGATTTCAATTTAGAGATTTGTGATTCTATTTGAAGATTAGGTTCAGATGAATGTTATGTTTTAATTGATTTGTAATTTTCATGTTTTACTGAGGTTATGTTTTAATTGGTTTTTATGAAGATCTGTTATTGTGTTTCTGGTTTTTAGAATGAATGGGCTGAAATTGGGGTTGCAGTATCATTTTTCAGTTGGGCCTAACTAAAAAAATTGTAATGAGCTCAATTTTTTGGGCCCATCGGGTGAGTTGGGTTGTACCCGACTCAGCCGACACCTTCCCGAGTCGAGTATTGGGTCTGGTTTTCTAGACCCCAGACTTGTCGGGTGAATCCAAACTCAGTCGAGTCTACCCAATCCGACTCGATAAACACCCCTAGTAATAGATGTTGATTTGCTTTGGTGAATTGAGAAGAATAAGTTCTCAGCTTATTTTGATAGTTGGTTTTGGTGATACAATAAGAGTCTCTTTTCTTAAATAGGTATAATAATGCGTAAAAGGGCACCAACCAAATACAGTAAGTTGTAATTATTATGGTAAAAAGATTAATTGTTTTATAAAAAACAAGTTCCAAATAATCATGGGCAACATCCGCTTCCAGGAACTCTCAAATTCAATTCCGACGCCTCTGTGTGCCTATATTCAACAAAAGGAGGTATAGTTTGGAAATTTTCAATTAGTTTCGTAAGACGATCTGAGGCAGCACATTTTATGGCCTCTCTAACCCGTACTGGCACTGATCGAGAACTTGAGCCGATCCTCTGTTGGAACCTCTCGTTTAATAAATTCGGTACAAACGCCAAAGGAGTGTCCAAACGTCCGAACCTATGATCTGGGCGTCTATTTTTCTGTGCGGCACGATCTGGCGATACGTGACGGAGACGGAACGTTTTCTCTGTTACACGCGATCCGACAGAGAACAAAGGGTAGAACTGACAATTCGCTAGTTGACCTAATCGGATTAAATATTTTCATGCTCAATTAATAAAGATCACCTAAAATAAGTCACGTGTTCAGATCGATCGAGTTTCGATTTTGTCCAATTTTTTTAAAAAATAATTTTAACTTTATAAATTACAACCAAACACTAGAGTTTCCATTCTTTTATTTTTGGGAAGCCCATAGTTATGAACAATTTCTCTTACAAATATTTTTCATTAACCACTAGAAAGAAAGTATTATTATTATTTAATGATATGATTTATTTTTATTTGTAATAAAAAAATACAAAATAATAGTGAAAAGGAAAAAGAAGCAAAAATGTTTGTGTAGAGACCACAATGCCCCCAATAGCTTCGACTTCGCATCCTCTCCCTCTCTATAAGAACCCCAAATTTCTTCGCCGCCGCGATTCTATCGCCGCCGTCGCCGAAGCTCCGATTCTTCGCCGGAGAAGGTATTGAAACTCTTCTCAATCTTCTTCGTCGCATTCGATTGATAGAGTTCAGTGGCAGTCTGATCAACTACATTGCAATTTAGGTTATTTTCGCTCCGGATTCAAACGATGCGCTCCTCGAAGCTCGACGAAGCGGTTGCGTCGGAGGAAGATCGATCGAGCCGTGGCAAGAAGAACAATGGCTCCAAGTACTTCGATATCTATGGACCTCAGGTACTTCGAGCCTTTTCGTGCTTGTTTCTCAAAATTTGTAATTAGTATGGCATGACAGATAATTGTTGAATGAAAGACTGTTTTGGGTGATTATTTCTGGTGCAGACTTAGTTGAACTTATGAAATTAATGATTAATGGGAACAGATACATTCATAACAGTAGAGGAAGTGTTTGTTAATGTTAATCATGTTTTTTTTGTACATTATGCATTGAAATTCTTTGAATTGAGCGACCATTTATGGTATGCAATGTGATGGTCTAAGCATTAGGAAGTGTTTTGGGTTTCATAAGAATGCTAGGCATTAGTCGGGCATAGAGAGCCTTCTAGGGATTAATCGGGAATTGTAGAGGATTAATCGGGCAAGTCGAGGATTTTTACAACATTGGTTTCAGGAACAAGAGGGACAGTGATGCCTCTCACGGCCTTCAAATGCATTTGTGTTCTCATGTCAGTGCAAAAGCATGTATAGTATGGCTGTGCTTAAGTAGTCATCTCGTGTCACTTTTATTAGTTATTAACATCATCTAGTTGAACCATGGTCTTCTTGACATTTTTGTTTGGATGCAACTGCCAATATCACTTCCTTAGGTGGCACTCAACTGCTGAGGCCTTAGCTTTATTCAGTTTCCGGTTACTATACTATTCTGCAGCCTGTGGAAGCTCTATTCCGGTAGTGTTTATCTAGGAAAACGGCAATTTTGAAAACCCGGGTGATGCTTGTTTGGGACATTATACTATGAATGGTGAGGCTGAAATATTTTTTTCCTGATAATTCTGAATATACTGCAGTAGTTTCTGGTAATAACAGATCTTAACAAGGAATAAACTGCTAGATTATGAAGAAAAAAGTTGTGTTTTTCTTTGTCAAATATAAGTTCTCAGGAGGAACTTCGGCATTGTTATTCACGACTCAAGGTGATGCTTGTTCTAAATTCTAATATGATTTTGCAGGCAAAAGCCGAAGTTATCTTCGACGTGCCTAAAAATAACTCAACTCTGAATCTGCAAGTGAGTGTCAAATATGTGCAAACTTTCTAGGATCTTGAAAATCTGTTATAGATAGCATTATCATTCCGATTTTTGTTTCAAACAGGACATTCAAGGCCTTGTTACCTGGGTGCTTGCTGAAGGATGCATGCCTTCATGGGTTTTTGTTAAAGTAACAATGGCTCTTCTCCTTTGCCTCCAATAAATGTTTTCTCAATACATGCTTACATTTGCACATTATATATATCCTGGAAAATGTCTTTTTCAAAATAAATTGAGGAGCAATATGAAGTAGATTGATTTGTATTTGAAAAAAATGTTGGGTTAGCAGAGGTACTGAATTCTATTTTCATGGTTTGCAGAACAAGCCATTGATTCCCAAAGTGGTCATGGTTTACGCCCCAGGCCTGGATGCAGCTTTGTACTTGTCACATACCAAGTTACTTTCTAATTTCAAAAAAATTTGTGGGAATCCAAGGCCTGTTTTAGCTCATAGGTTTGGCAAAGAGCTCCTTCACCAATTTTCTGATTCCTCGTTTAGTTTTCCTTTCAGCATGTTTTTATTTTTCTCCTTTGCTAGTTATCTATCAGATGGAATGCAGACAATAGATGCACTCCTAACACGCAAGACAAAGAGAAAGCGAACTGGAAATGATTCAGGTTTGAGAGAACATGCCCAAATAGGTGAAAAAGGTTTGTGTTTTTCCTTTTTATCCTTCTTCACTGGTAAATAACAAAATTCATGAAAGGATAAAAAAGTAAGGGTCGTCGATGTGCAGTAGCTTCTAGAATAAGTAGTTGAGTAGTGTGCCCATGCTAAACAATTTGATCATTTCGATGTAATAATTGAACTTGTCTCTTTTCAGAAACATGTATTGACAGTGTAAATAGGCCATCATTTGAGGAACTTGTGAAAGATATACCGTTCCCTGTTACACATTACACCCTTACTGCTAAGGAACTTGAAGATAATGGATACTGTCACACTCAAGAAGGTTTTATGCATCTCCTACTCGTCCTTGTACCTAAGATAAATATTATTATATATATTTTTTAGAAATTTAGAAATTTAGCTATTTGCTAATTCTTATATGGATTTTATGCAGGTTTTTGTTCTACTCTTCCGGCTCCTTCAGGATCTTCATGTCACAAAATATTAGCACTTGATTGTGAGATGGTAATTTTATAGATTGGAAGTTTTTGTTTTCTTGATAGTACTGCTTATGCTTAATTTGTACACTTTCCTCTTGCATGAGCAGTATGAAATATGAAGCAAAATATGTTTTATTTGGGATTCAGAATATGTTTTATTTCTTCTTAATTAGTTTATTGATGTACTAAATACTATGTATGGTCATTCTTCTATGTTTACTCAGTGTATCACAAGCGAGGGTTTTGAGCTTACAAGAGTGACCCTGGTGGATATCAAAGGACTGGTACAGTATACATGACTCTAAATTCAGTTTCATTTATTTATTTTACAAATAGGCCTCTCTTTTCATGAGTACTATATCAACTGGGATTGCTTGACTGTATCAGGTTGTGCTAGATAAACTGGTCAAACCTTCAAACGCCATTATTGATTACAATACTAGGTACATTATCTTCTAACACCAGAAAAATAGTCATCTTAGTTTTTAAATTTTGCTGCGGCCATTTAGAAAAATAATTATCAAGATATGCTTCTTTTTGCCATAAAATTATATCGATGTCAACAAATATTGAAGTTTGGGCGTACTAAAACTTTTCAACCTTTTCATGTGGAAGATGATCTAAATAATTGAATGTTGTTCATGTCACAATTCACACCTTTCTGTGCAACTTGTGTATTTCTTTTTTAATCCGATTGATCACTCTATTCTTGGTTGACAGGTTTAGTGGAATCACGCCCGAGATGTTAAAAGATGTAACAACCTGTCTCAAAGATATTCAGGTTTCGTACTTGAGTACCCAAATAATTGCTTTATGTTTTGGGATGATTTTGTCTTTGTATTTCATAAAGGTTGTCTTATTTTATCCAGGAAGATTTTCTCAAGCTTGTTTACAAAGACACTGTTCTAGTTGGTCATTCTCTGGAAAATGACTTGTTAGCATTGAAAATCTCTCACAATTTGGTGATTGATACGGCAATATTATACCAGCATCCCCGGGGTGCATCTTACAAGGCAGCTCTTCGAGTTCTTGCTAACCGATATCTTTCTAGGATTATACAACAATCACGGAATGGACACGACAGCGCTGAAGATGCAAGAGCTGCTATGGATTTGGCATTATTAAAAATAAAACATGGTAACTATTACTTATTTATTCTTACACACAACTACTTGCAATATATGTACACATGAAGCATATTCGCCGCAAGCAAGACGCCACAGTCAAAGATTGAGAATAGAGTGCATGGGTTTTGAGAATGATAGTCTAATAATAAATTATAATTACATATGTGATGATTTTTGCTACACTTTTCATGCAATTCCATTAATTTCACTTTGTCTATCAGAATTAATAGAATTCATGTGGGTATCTGAAATAAGTTGTTTACTGCGTTAGTGCATTGCCATTCGTGATGAAAAAAATACATTCCTCTTTAATGTTTATGTCACTGTAAGTTCAAATTTATGCACCCCTTTTGATTTTTTTTCCTTTTGAAATAAGGACCTGATTTTGGTGCACCTCCGCCATCCATGCGAAAAAAGCTCCTCACAGTTTTGAACGAGTGTGGGAAAGTCTCCTCTTTAATCGATGACGCTTCAATTGTGAAACGCCATGCTTGTGAGTCATCCCATGCATTTCCCGTGTCCTCTGACGACGAAGCACTTTCAAAGGCTATGAAAGAGGTAAAGTGTATAATATGGCTCTACATTATTTGCATCTTCTCTTCGTGTTTGCTGTATACTTGCAAGCGTGTTTACATTTACGGTATTTTTAGGCGAAGAACGACAATGTACACTTTATCTGGACCCAGTTCTCGGAATTGAACACCTATTTCAAGAGAGAAGCGGCCGACGCGGACAAGTTGAATGGGCAGCTAGCGGAGATGATATCGCTGGTTACTTGTGAAAAGAAGTCCGCGAACGGAAAAGGCGCGAAATGCATCACGAAATCTGAACTGAAGGAGATTCTAAGTCGCATGGACACGAGAGTTCGCAGCCTCTACTCTGTATTACCAACAAATACGATGCTTATAATTTGCACCGGGCACGGGAACACTGCAATGGTCCATAGGTCCGTACCACAACCCTCTTTTGTTGATCGTATTGTCTTTCCCTAAAGTAATAACCACCAAAAAGGCCAATTTAACCCCTGAACTTGCAAAATGTCCACCAATTGATGGAGGACTAAATTGGCATTTTGATAGACTTGAAACGTCTTTTCCTACCTTACAATATTATGGTCAGAACCGATCCATATATACAAAAGTAGTCTTTTTCTATTCTTTGCATGCTCCTCCTTTTGAAGTTTGATTAGCAGACACAGTTAGTATCCTTGGAAATTTCTTGTCATTGATCAATCGTTCTTTATTTGATGGAGCATTCATGCACATCCGGTTTTATTTGACATTCTTCTGCAACGAAATGAGGAATACAATGAATAAGAGAAATGAAATTCTAGCGCACTTTGATTCTGTAACTATAAGACTCGTGATATGATTTTGGCTGTCCAAACTTTTAGAAGGGATAAAAGCAACGCCTATTTTGTGTTCCAGAGTTGAGTTGAGAACTAGAAATTGACATTTCCGAAATGATTTAGACGCATACATTTATATGATCATATAGTTTTCATTTACTAGTCGTTGACATTCTCGAAAAGACTTGGATGAATTCAGTACTTCACTGATCTGATTATACACTTTACACATTCTTCTGCACTGAGTTGTTTGTCGAATTTCTTGTTCTTCGGAACAGCATTCTAAAAATCCCGGACTTGTCCGATTAATTCCTCTGAAGGCCCTCTCCGTCTGATTAGCATCTAGCGTTTCTCATAACACTGCTTCGAAATAATTGTTTTCGATATGTCTGTCTGTATATGGATTCAGGTTAAGGACAATGCTAGGTGAGAAAAAGGAGACAAAGTTGTGCAGAGAGAAGATTGTGAAGGTCCTTGAAGAGCTTCAGGCACAAACTGAAGTGGCCTTGTGTTTTGTTGGCATAAAATATTAACAAAGAAGCAAAATGCTAATTATATCTTGTAATTTAAATTATATACTTCTTAATTGTAATGCAGTCTTATAATTTACATGTAGAAGTGATTTTTTTACACTCTGTATACAGAAATAATGCTAATATTGAATAGAGTTTTGATGTTAGATTTTATCATTATTTAATATCATGTTTATGCATTTTTTTTCCTACGAACATTGAAAATAGTTGGAAATTTTAAGGAATGTTTATTTTGGATTGAGAACCGGGTCGAATTGTATTAAAAGTTATGAATATGGTTAATAGTTTGTTTTTTGTTATATATTTTAGCGAATCGGTCAATTGCGGTTCAAGTATGATGCTTATAAAATTTAACCTTTTATTTAGAATACTATACTCTATAGTTTAGTTTTAAATAAAAATTGGAACGGATTTAATTTTACGATGCTCAATTCAGACAAAACTTGAACCCAAATTGAGAATCAGTTTGAAGTAAATATATTGCATAATTAGTTTGAGAATAAGGTTCAAATGGCTAACTGAGCCCATAAGTCGGGACTAAATTGAAGACTTATCAAATTACAGTTTGGTTCGATTCTAACCAAAGAACACCCAACTATTATGTCGGTTATAAACAATCTAAATTTTTCTATCGTGTCAAATTTAGTTTGTTAATATTAAAAACCGGTCAATTTGGTTCGATTAGATTCTTATCCAAATTATTCAAAAAAAACAATGGACACCCTTACAAATTTTAGTTACATCAAAAACAAATGTACATGTTATTTTGATAGCATAATAAACAAAATATTGTTAATTTTATTTCAATGAAAAATTATGATATTAAAATGGAATAAAAAAGAAAAAAAATACATAATATAACCAAAACAATTGATATTTATGAAAATATATAAGTAGCTGAAAGTAGCAAACAAGGATCGTAGAGAGAGAGTGTATCAGAGTACGGTTCGGTCCTGACCTCAAGCGAGAGAGCTCATCGTCTTCGAGCTGCGACGATCGAGACTCACCAACCACCACAAGCTCATCGTCTTCGAGCTGCGAGGGTCGTGGTACACCAAAACCAGTGGAGCTCAGCTTCTTCGAGCTGCGAGGATCGAGACTCAGCAAATCAACAACTGAATCGAATTTTGGAGAATTTGTTTGTTGCAGAGATCGATATCGAGAGAGAATGTTGTTTCAGGTGGGAGGGCAAGGGACGCGTCCCACCTTCTTCGAGATGGCCGCGGCTCAGCAGCTTCCCGCCAGTCTCAGAGCCGCTCTCACCTACTCCTTCGGCGTATGGTCCTCTCTCTCTCTCAAATTTCTCTTCTGTGTCGATTTCTTTGTGTTTATGATATTTTGTGTGATTGGATTGGAGTATGGTAAGGCACGGTTCTGTTTCCATATGTTTTTGATGATTGTCACATTTTTATATGATTTTCATTTTCTTGTGAATTTTGGCATGCTTGGAGAATAGAATAGTCAGGGGTGTTTTTTGGTAGGTGAAGATGTGGATAATTATGGGGGAAGTTGATTTTTTGTTAGTGAGTAGCTGGAGGGTTTGTGTAATTGAAGGTCGAATCATTTTATTCATAGTTGTGTTTCATGAATTAGCCAATCTTGCTGGCTCTGATGGAGGTTTTTACCATTCAATGCCTTCCCTAGTATGGTTTTTGATGATCGTCACATTTCTATACAGATTTCACTTTCTTGTGAATTTTTGTATGCTTGAAGAATGGAAATCATGGGTCTTGTTTGTTAGGTGAAGATGTGAATAATTATGGGGAAAGTTGATTTTTGTTAGCAAATAGCTGGAGGGTTTGTGTAATTGAAAGTAGGATCATATTGCCATAGTCGTGCTTCATGGATTAGCCAATCTTGCTAGCTCTTTGATGGGAATTTATACCATTCCTTATCTTCCCTATTAAGTATGAATACTCTTAGAGTCTTCGGTCTTGTGCCAATTTGTTTCAACTGTTATAGAAGAAGCTTTAGCTTCACTGAATTAAGGGTTGTGGCCCCTTGCTAGGGTCATGAATTGTGTAATTAAATTCTGGTAAAAACTGGTTTGGTCGTCTACCGGTGGTGTGCTGTTGATTATAATCGCAAACACTTGATACTCATTCACTGCCCCATACTTTTTCCCCTCTCCATGCAAGTGCAACCACGGTGACTTTGGATAGCCTCTTAGTCTTAGGTGAAGAATGAGATTTATTGCCTAGTCATTATGTTGTAGTTGTCATCATCTCGTGATTAAAGGCAATGTCTTGCTCTACAGGTGTTGGCATTAAGGAGACCATTCTTCCATAAGGTGTTAGATTATGAAGATGAATGCTATGCTTTCTTGATGTTGTTACTTGAAGCCCATAGCTTAAGAACCACAGGTTTCTTCTTTTCCGCTAGCATCTATATCCTCATATGTGGAACTATATGCTGGTATTGTTTGTTTTTCATGTTAAGCATGTTTTCTATCCCTGCTTGTACATTAAAATAGAACCCGTCACGGCTTCATATGCTTTAAGAGACATTGGATGTTTGTTAGAAAGAAGGAGATGAAAGGATCAACCGTGAGAAAGGATTATGAAGAGAGCACATAACCTTGTAAGATTTGGTAGAAAGAAAAGTAAAGTCATGGCAGCTAGAGAAAAGATTAATTTAAATTGCTTATATAATTTTTTCATTGGCAAATTTTGTATCTTGTGCAAATTATGTATACTATTTAGAGTATAACTGTTTTGTGCTTTAACTAAACTCAGTTTGTTGTGTATATAATATAGACCTTATTCTTTCATATTCCATTCTCCTTCTTCAGATGCTTCTTTCTCTGAATCTCTATACGGTCTGAGAAGGAGAGCAGCGAAGATAAAAGTAGAGAAGAATGATGCTCTTTTAAACAAAGGCGATAGGACTCATCGCTCTGGCTTAAAAAAGCACCAAAAAGTTCTTTCAGTTGTATTTCTGGTAAAGCCCATTTCTTATCTTTTATGATTTATGGTCACTGAAATTAGTGATGGATTCCGTATTTGAAAGATAACCTTTTAAAAAGTGATGTATAACTTCTCGAAATGGTATAGCAAAATTATTTCTTCTCCCTTTTGACGAAGGATCTTAACATGTGGAAGGCACATAATTTGTTTAGGTTGTATTGCCATATTTCAAGTCAAAGTTGCAATCAATTTATAACAAAGAAAGGGAAGCCAGGCTGCAAGCAAGTTTATGGGGAGATGGTGATCGAGGATTCAGTGAGACTAACGTCTTTGACGGTGGAGATGATTCTCTCATTTCAAGGGTGGCTGCGGATGCAGAAGTATCAGTCAGAACACGTTTGACGGAGAGGATTCAAAAAGTTATAGGTGTTTGCTACCCATGGATACATGCTAGTAGTGAAGGTATATGCCTAACTTTTAATTCTGACATCATTATTCAAATAGCCTAATATTCAGCTATTTTCTGCGAAATTGGTGCCTGCTATGGAACTTTTGGAATTCAAGGAAAGTGGAAATTATTAAATACATTATCATGTTCTGTTTTAAGTACTTGTCTTTATATAGTTTTCTCAACAAAAGATTACATGGGTTTACTTTTGTATCTTCATTTATGCATGTCGATTAAAATCCCTGATATGTGCTGTGAACCAAAGAATTGTTACCATCTTTTGATAGAGTGGTTCTTTCTCAAGCTGATGACTTTTTCACTGCAAAAGTTATTGATGTGTATTTTGTATCTGACTATGTGGTATTTTTTTCACTCCTTCTGTGAAATATATCTTTCAACTAAACATAAGAATTCGAGTTAGATTCAATTCTGTAGTTTTCCAAACCTAAAGTTCAGGTTGATGTGTTGGCTTGGAAGTGATAAGAAGTTTCTCTGGTTATTTTGAGTGTTCTATAAGTCCAACAAGAATTGCTCTAAGCTAATCTCTTACGATGCAGGTTTCTCATTTGCATATCAGCTATTATATCTATTGGATGCCACCGGGTTCTACTCTCTAGGGTTACATGCTCTCGGGATTCAAGTTTGTCGAGCCACAGGACAAGAACTGGTAATATGCTCAAAAATCGTCTTTACTCAGCATTATGGTTTCTTAATAGCGTGGACTCTAGGTTTCAGTGTTTACATCCTCCATAACAGCGCATGTAAAGGTTAATCGCATGTAAAGGTTAAATTGGTTAGTTATTAACTCCACACTACTGTAAATGCAAGCTAGATGGATACTTCGAGAATTTCAAAGATAAGGAGCCGCGAGCGTGAAAGACTTCGTGGCCCTCCCTGGTTAAAGGTATGCAACTTTTTCGTTACTTTGGCTCGAGTACATTCATTTGCAAAACCGACAAATAAACAGGACAATGGGTAGCCTTAGCTTTAGACGGGTCTTACATATCAGAGCTACCGGGTTTGTTATACCATGACCTCATGACTCTTATCTGAAAACATGACATGTTTTGCTATTCGTGGTGTCATGCAAGTTTTTACTATGCTGTAAGAAATTCAGATTGTTGGAAGTTGTGATCAGCGTTCTAAAACTCCGAGAACTCAGTATAAACGAGTTTACCGAGTTTTGGGCAAGTCTTAAAACTCTTTCTCTATACAATTTTGCAGAGTTCTCACTCGGTCAAAGTTGGTCAAATTTTAATTTTATATTTTACATATGCTTCGAAACTGTTTTATAATTATAATATCTTATTATACTAATATATTGTAGTTTTTGTCTTCCATGTGAATTATATATTGAATATATGTATATTTGATATTTGTTTAATACAAAATGAGTTTTGCCGATTTCTCCCAAAGTTCTCCCCAATCCCGAGTGTTAGAACCTTGGTGATGATGTTATTGTCAATTATAAATCATATTCATGTGCACTATGATACGAGTAATTATTCGATTTCCATAGTACAGGCGGTACAAGGAGCATTGCTCAGCTGCTCTTATACAGTTCTCGATTATGCACAAACTGGACTGATTGCGGCAGTATTCTTCTTCAAAGTTAGTAAACTCTTCACCTCTCTGTTATACTTAGTGTTGTAATTTGCAAAAACAATCTGTTTCGTGACAATTCACAATAACCTGTCGTGAAACTCTATCGAGTTATTTGGTGCTAACCGCTATCCATGGATTTCAAAATTCTACTATCCAAGAGCTAAGTTCATCATGTTTCCGATAACTAGGTTTAATTCGTGCAACCAACATTAGCGGTTTTAACCTTTCTCTTGCTGATAGATGATGGAATGGTGGTATCAGTCCGCTGAGGAAAGAATGTCAGCACCAACCGTGTACCCGCCACCGCCTCCTCCTCCGGCCCCAAAGGTAACAATAACCAATTCTCGATCTCTCTCACCTGTCTTTGTGAACAGCCTCGACGCTAATAACCCATTTCAAGACGAAACCAAAGATTGCGCTTCACTGTACATTATGAGAGAACTATATTCTTAGTGCTATGATTGTAAGTTGATTGTTGAGCAATGTGGTTCGTCGTATAAAACAGGTAGCTAAAGACGGGATTCAGCTGCCGCCAGACAGAGCGCTGTGCCCGTTGTGCTCTCAGAAACGAGCAAATCCGTCAGTAGTTACAGTCTCTGGATTCGTCTTCTGTTATGCATGCATATTCAAATATGTTTCTCAGGTGAGTTACACTGCTTTCAACAATTACCAGTAATTTACTAGTCTCGAGGTTTTTCATCTTATTTACAAAACCTGCCATTGGTTTTCCGGCAGTACAAGCGGTGTCCGGCAACATTGATGCCGGCGAGCGTTGACCAGATAAGGAGGCTCTTCCAAGATGTCTAAGATGATCATTGATATGTGTTTTATGTATCAAATGTTTGTTGATAAAATCACTTCACAAGTGAAATGAAGAATGTAGAGTTCTTTTATTCTTTGTATTATTTTGTGTAAAGCATCATCTTATCTCAAATTTAGGTTTCACAAATATGGATGAAAATTAGTGTTCTAAAAAAATGTTAAGTGCTACGTGCGGAGACAACCATACATAGAGTAATTAGGGATTAATTGAAAAATAAATCAGATTGAATAATTAATAGGGAATTAAATCGGACAAGTCGGAGATTTTTAGAACACTCATGAAAACGGGGTGAACTTAGTGATTCATGTCTTCACTATTGTTGAATCAGGAATACTAGGTTTCCATCAAATCGGAGATTATTGCCTCAATATAGAATGATAACGAGGTGAGTTTAGTGATTATGTCTCATTCCTACTCTGTCAGATCAGGGACACTCGAGTTCGGCGATTATTGCCTTTTTGTAGGATGACATTGATGTGGATTTAGTGATTATGTCTCATTCTTATTCTGTCGGATTAGAGATGCTCGAGTTTCCGTCAATGGAAGTTATTGTCTCTTTATAGAATAATAACAGTGTCTCCTGTTTTATCAAATCAGAAACACTAGGTCCTCCATAGTGTTCGAATTTTGTTGACATCCTATTCTCAAATTGGTTTTTATTATCAGTTGAATATTAAAAATGGGGGAAATAATTACCATGTGAACGAGTAAAATCGATTCTATATTTATTAGAGCTCGACTCAGTTTGGGGGGAAAAGCGCTTGTTTGAATTCGAACAAGGTTATATAACTAATTTGAATAATTGTGATGAGATGTTATGGATCATTCATAGTAACTCAAGATAAAGCCTGATGAACAAACCAAAACCCAGAAATTAGGTCAAATTGCAAAACAAACAAACAAAATCATCAAGACACAGTAAAAAATGTAAACTTGGTGATAAACAATTGACTTAGATACAAATGTTATTGTCTGAGAGAAAGTCAAATGCAGTAAACAAAACTATTGGGAAAAGAAGAGAGCCAAATACAACAATATGGTCTTCCCAAACCAAGTGATTGCCTAACAAATTATCCTCTAAATTTTTCTCAGCAACACGAACGAATCGAAAAAAACAATTAAGGTCAAAAGGGCATGAAAACAACAAGCCTCACCTTGCAAAGGGACGGATCAACGTTCTTCTCGAACAAGCGATCGCCTAACAAATTATCCTGTAAAATGTTCTCATCATCATGAACGAATCGAAAACTATAAAGATCGAAAGTGTGTGGAAACGAGCCTTACCAGTCGTTTTTATTCTGCATCATCGGTGACTTGATGCGCTTGCCTCCCATCGTCGCCTTTGGTGGTGGTTGCACGCTTTCTGTTCTTTTTGCTCTTGGCTTTCTTTGCTTTCACGCGGCGTTTCTTCTCGTTGGCATCAACCCAAGCGTAGTCAGATGGAATGTGGAACGGGTCAGTCTCGTCCTTGTAGTAGCGGTGACTCTCGCTGTCGCTTGATTGTCCACCGCGACTACCTTGCATCCACGAGATCCAAGATGTTGAGCCCTCGTCGGCCCTGGACTTGGCGTCTTGGAAATGTGCAGGGCTGGAGAGAGGAGTGCAAAACTCCTCCACTGGCTGAAGCTCCTCAAATTTTGTAAATGTGACGAGGACTCGAACGGTTGGGACAATCGGGATAGCAACCTGCAATAAGGAAATTAATATTGAACATAACATTTACTTCTATATGTATTGCAAGAAATTCTCCACCTCTCTCACTTCCATTTATATACAAAAATTCTTCCCAAAACTGATATATTACTCAAATAACAAAAATTACCCCCTCTGACTTCTATTTCTATATCAATAACATTTACTCTGATAGTTTTTTATCAGTGTTTTCACAAAATTGTTAAACTTTCTCAGAAATCACCTGCTGGGTTTCGATCAACAAGCTTATGAGTACAGAAAAAACTTATTCTACCCCATCTTGAGTTCCAAAAGGCAAACCAAAAATAAAATCTAACACATACAGCAAGTGATTATATGTAATCATATATACATTCTTTTACCGATAGTTTAGATCACTTACTGTTATCGGTTTTGATTTTACATTCTAAGAGTGATTTTCACCTGAACCCTCCCTATATATGTGTGTGTGAACCGAAAATAATTCTACCATAACCAGACACGATCAAGTTGGCAAGTTAAAAGTATAATGGAACGAAATAAGATAAGTAACAGCAATATGACAGCATTTGCAGTAAATGAAAAAATGATAAGAAAAAATTACCTTGACGGGAAATGTGCCGTTAGGTAGCTTAGTCGTCAAAAGTTCCCTGAGTCTCCTAATGGCCTTGACCTTATTGGCTAAGATATCAAGTAAAGGCAATAACTCCTCTGTTTTCAAAGGAAAATCTGGTGTCAACCACAAGACAGGTCTCAAGCCCTTTTTGTACTCACTCTCGGTCTTGGCCTCACCTGGAGCCCCCTTTTTCTTCTTCTTCTTGCTGTTTTTATCCTTTAGAAATTCAGATGACAGTTTTTGTTGATCGGCTTGCTTTTGGTTGCTACCTTCTGGAGCTAACTTAGAAAACTTCTTTAGAATCTTAGAATCATCTTGGTCGTCGCCTCCAGTCTTTGAACCCTTCTTGTTCCAACCAAACCAACCCTTCTTCTCCTTCACAGCGCCATTGGGTTCGCAATTTTCAAAAGAACCACTGTGATCCTCGTCCTCACAATGAGTATCCGAGTTTCCCATTCGAAGCGCTGAATCTAACTGTATTCTCTCCTCAGTAGTCAAAACATCGTCGTATTCATCGTTTCCGCCGCCATTTACTACCCTTTCCTCGTCGTCCACTGCAAAAAGTTCCTCGTCGGTCATGGCGCCGGGAACCCGTCTCGACTTCACGCTCACCATTACGTTGAGCATGTCAAAAACCTTAGCCTTCCAGTTCCCGACCATCTCGGTCTTGTCTTGCCGCCTCCAGTTTAGATGAGGAACAAGCTCGGCCTGAGTAACATCAATTCCAGGTCTATACATATTGGTTTGTGACATCAAGGTCACTTCGTGGGCAACTTCAGCTTCAGTTGGTTGAGCGCCGGCTCCTTCCAAAGCGTTTGTAATTTCTTTTTCCTTATGAGAAAGAACGATTAAAGAACCAGGCGGCAAAGATACATTACCATCATCTACTTTATAGCCTTCTCCGAGAAAGAGGAATGTTTGATCAGACCGTTGGATACGAAATCCATCAAACCCAGCAAGTGTCATGTCAGCACGAAGATTAGAACCGCGCTTCCAAATGCGGTATGTATCTGACGGGGCTATCCGGCCAATAAAGGGTATGACCGAACTCTCAAAATGAAAAGTTATCTCCATGTAAAAATCTCGAATCCTAGAAGCCGAAGCAACGACGCGGGGAAGCCTGCGACACCATTTGGCCCATGCGAGCGGCTGGTAGTGTCGTGCGATGATCAAGGCGATAGTTTCTTCTCGGGTGCATACTGCTTCCTGGAGAGCGCTCCAACCGTTTTCGTTCTGGAGACTCCAATCCGCGCCCGCCGCCATCAAGATCTCAGCAGACGTTTGGTCACGCAGACGCACCGCCAGGTGCAGAGGAGTCTCACGACCGGGAACATCCCTCCGATCAATGGCAGCTGAAACAGCATCAGCTCGGAGCTCAGCGGAGACCGATTCAGCTTCGGTGATTACCTCACCCGCCTTGGCGAGTGCAGGAAGATTTGAAACAATGCGCCTAAGCGCAGCATAATCGCGGCGAACAACCGCCAAATGCGCAGGACTGTGTGCGTACTTGGAAATATCTTCCATCGGGTTGTTTTTGTTTTCGCTATTCTCTTTATCCAACCACTGATTACATATTTTCACTCACTCAAAAGCTATAACCAGCAGAAACATATAGCCACCAATTAACAGCTTCAGATTCAGATTCACAATTCATGAACTACTGAGTAATTTCTAGCAAAAAGCCTATACCAAGATCTGAACCCTAATCTCCTCTTAACACTCCTGAGATTATTTCAACATCTGATTCTCCTCACATTCTGAGAAATATCCCTAAATCAAACAACTATTTCACGAAATTTCCAACCAAAAGTTTCAAACTGATAGTGTTTTAAAGATCAATTATCCAACAAATCACCAAAACTGCAACATCTTAGTTACTTCAGGAATCAGAACTCAACTGAGTGTTCCACTACAGCATGCTAAAGATATTCCCCCAAATCTGAGAAACAAAATTCAAAGAAAAAAAACCGAAATCACAAATCCAAAATCCAGCAATAGAGTCACAGAACAACAGAACTCAACTACTTCCAACAAACAATTAATTTTCATTTCCACATTTCCCAAAAAAAATAACCAAAAAGGCGCGATTCAACCACAATACTTCCATTTTCTCAGCAACCAAACAGAAAATTAGGTGACAGACAAATCAACTTACCTCAGCGAGAGTATTGCGCGATGCTTCCGTATACAAAATTCAAGCCGATCGATTGTGCTCCATAGATTTCACGAACCAGAGGATGAATCGGGACGGTCGATTCAGTACGAAGGATTGGATCTAACAGTCAAGATCGTCTCTCGTACTTGTCGATCACCATCAATGTTGACACTACACGGACTCTCAGATCTCTCTCTCTCTCTCCGCTTTTGCTTTGCTTCGCTTCACTTCGGCCACCATTTCTAGAGCGAGAGCTAGTTATTGCCCTCGGTTTTGGGATTAATTACCATCTTTGCCATCGCTTTATTTAACAGTTACTGAAAGTCTAAAACGAGTAATATAGCATTTGATTGCTCAGTAATCATGCATGGAATTATGGAGATTAATGAATTTAACCCGAATAAATAATTTTCCCTATTATATGATGATGCAATAAATGACATTATTATCAGCTTTTTTTTCCTTGCATGACTTTTTTTGATTAAAGGTTTGAGATTTATATTGTTGATCCAAATGTAAAATTTATTGTTTCAATAGGTTAAATTTTGATTTTCTTTAAAATAATTTATTCAGTCCAAAGTCAGTCCCATATAAGATCATATCTCAAAAATAAAATTCACACTAGTTTTAGTTACCAACTAGAAATATGGAATTTTGCTTCTTTAAAAAAATTGAAACAAAAGTGAACCTAAAAAAATGCCCAATATAATGCAATCTAATGAAATAGGAGACGAGAATTACTAAATCCGTTTGAAACCTTCCTCACTGCCATGTTACAGTGGTGCGAAAATCTCCGAACTTGAATTTAAAGTTGACAAAACACGGGGATGACAAAAATCTCTGAACCGGACAGGAACCCCAACATCCTCAATCTGACGAAATAGGAGACGACGTTAAATCCGACCAAAACCCACCTCACTGCCATGCTAATAGAGTAGCAAAAACCTCCAAACCTAACGGGTACCCAATGTATATAATCCAAGGGACATGGATCACTAAATCCGCACAGAACCAACCAAGCAATAACTAATTACACAATAATTTCAAACAGCTTGAGAAAAAAGTGAAATATAGTAAATGCAGAAACTCAAAACCAAACAAACCAATGTATTTAAGTAACCAAAATCTATAAAAACCTGAACACTCACCAACCAGTTAATGTATTAACAAAAACCCAAAAAAAAACATCGAACAGAAAGAAATAAAAATAACAAAAAGACTTGAGATATAGATTCTATCTTACAGATTTGGAAAAAAAGCCAACAATGAAACTAAGAACACTCTGATCTACCTTAAACCTGGTTTCCGGCGACCAATTCCGGCGATTCACTCTTTTATGCACGAATTTTTCTTGCGTTGATGAAATGGCGGCTCCCCGCCTTTGCGATGCTCCTAACTGTGAATGACGCAAACAATGCCCAAAAAGTTCTTTGCTGCCAATATATTTAATAATACATTTCAATGCGGCCAAAGCTCCAAATTTCTCTCTGATACATACAGTGAAGAAGCGTAGATGCACGTTCAAATGGATCGCTGCCAGTGCCAGTTGAGAGCCTCTTATAGCTCGGTTGGCCAGTTTAGAAAAATAATTCGGAGCTTTTTTTTCTGTCATATCTACAGACAAAGATCAGCCGTCAAAATAAGTTTGGAGTTCTTAAGCATTTTGAGTTACTAGTAAATGTAAATTGGAACATTCACCCATTTTTATTGGAATCAAGTTTCTAAAACTCGGGAGTGGGGAGAACGCGGTGAGGCAAAAAATAAGGAGTTCTGAAAAGTCCGGGAGAAATCGGCAAAGCTCATTTTGTATTAAGTAAATACTATATACATGTATTCATATATCAATATTTAAGTAAAATAAGATACTTTAAAACAACTTAATAGGTTAAAACAACACATATTATAGAACAGTTTCAAAGCACACGTAAAAGTATAAATAAATTTGACCAACTATGACCAGGTTTGACTGCGTGGTCACTAGATAAAACTGAGCCACGGTCCAAAACTCGGCCAACTTGATTTCACAGAGTTCTCGGGAGTTTTAGAACACTGTTTGGAATGAGAACCAAGATAGTCCATAAACTATCAGAAAACGGCCTATCTAGGCCTTAAACTGAGTATCAATTTGGTCCTTGCTTTGGGAAAATCCATTAATTTGACTTTTTGCAAGTTGGGGGACTAAATAGGTAGAACTTTACAAGTTGAGGAACTAAATAGGCATATTCTTAGCTTAGGGACAAAATTGGCATATTCTTAGTTGAACCTTTGCTTCAGGTTCATGAACCTTATTCTTGCACACCATAATGTTTTCCCATTTCAAAAACTTGAACAAGAGATGTTATATCCAGCTATTGTAATGTACAGTTAATTTTATTTTTAATAATATGCCAAAACTGTTAAGTTCAAACTGATGCTACTGTTAGAAACTTACACCATCTATAAGGTGGAGTAGCTTACCTAATTGAAATATTTAAAAAGGAGCCTCCAGTGATTCATCCCAAACTTCAGCACTGCCGTTGGAGGCATCTTCAACATCTTCTTCCATCGAAAGCCGGATATATTCTCTATGTGCAAAGCGATCCCACTCTGTCAAAGTTGGGTTCTCGCGCTCCTGCATATATCACAGCATCAAATAAATAACCAGTTACCACGAGAAGCCAAGTCGTGCACTGAAACCGTTTCTTCAACTGTATCGGCAGAGAATACACAATTAAAGCATCTCATGTACCTGGCGGATGAGAAATGGATCGCGGGTTTCGAACGCCATGAATTTATTTAGGTTGAACAAGATATTGAAAATACTTCCTGAAAGTTTGCCACCTTTCAGGTCACGCAGTGTGATAAAACTTTCAATCTGCAAGAGAGAATAATTTAATCCGCAACAGTTAATCTGAAAACAGTTGAGCAAATGTCTGAAAATGGCTTCAAATGGTTATATATTACCAATAAGATACAAACTCACTATCGTATAGAACAATAGATCAGTTGCCAGTATTATTATCAGTGTTCTAAAAATCCCTGATTTGTCTGATTAGTCCTCAATTAACCCTCTGTTAATTCCCGATTAATACTTGAACCCGATTTATTTCCCGATTAGTCCCCAAAAGACCCTTTCTGCCCGACTAGCGCCTAGCATATTTTAGAACATTGATTTTCTTTTTTTTTTATCGCCAATATAAATAGATCAGTTGCCAGTACAAGTAATCTTCTACCAATATATTCAATATACAAGGAACAAAGAAAAAATGCAAAAGAGCAAACTAATAAAGAGTGAACCTGAGGCCCAATCATGTCGATTATCTGACAAAGTATATCCTCAAATAGAACAGGCTCTTGTGCCATGCATTCCATCCGATGCAGCTGCTCCTCATAAAAGAATTGCATTTCATTCCGAGTCAATACCCCATTTCCGTCCAAATCAATGCATTTGAACCTATGTATGACAATTTGAAGGAAAATTACGGAAGCCTGGGATACAAACAAACTTGTTTGTACATTATAACCAAGATTGTAAGGAAAGCTAAATTTAAATGTTAACCAAGTTTCAACCTCTATTGGTTTTAGTGAAACACAGTTACCATCAGAAGACATTTGTGCATTCATACAACACTGATATAGCGAAACTAGGTGCTGCATTATGCTCCCTCTATCTATTTTGGAAAGAACCAAAGAATTCCTAGTGAATGTCCTACGACACCGATATAATGAAGTGAAACCTTAAGGAGCCTTGCCTATGATATGCTCCCTTTATCTATTTTGTGAAGAGCCATAGAACTACTTATGAATGCCCTATTTCCTCCATTTTGAAAGGTCAATTCGGTTTGGTATATTCCTGTTAGAATAGTTAATTAATTAGGATTTCCTATTAGTCTTATGTTTCCTAATTTGGTTTATTTCCTATTGTTCCTTATATAAAGGAACCTCCTCTTGTAAACGAGTGGGCAAAGCCACACGCAACTTGGATCAAAACTAACCTGCCTCTGATACCATGTTGAATTTCTAAAATATAATATTATTATTGATGAATACTTGATTATGAATTACAAGAGAATGTTCCTTTATATAAGGAACAATAGGAAATAAACCAAACTAGGAAACATAAGACTAATAGGAAACCCTAATTAATTAACTATTCTAACAATTACTGTAGTTGTACCATAAGTATTGACTACCAAAATATGTGAGAGCAGGAAGAAAGTACCAAGAGTTCCAGCTCCTAAAAATACAATTGTCAAAAGAAAAGAAAGAAATCGACATATTATATTATTAGTTCTTATTGGATTAGGGTCAAGATAAATAAATTCTCATATGTGATTATTGCATAACAAGAAAACTTACCATGACTGGATTAATGATGCAAAATAGTAAAATAATCATATAAGAAAAAGAGGAATAAAATAAATCAACCCTATCCGTGAAAATAAAGATATCACTACCCATTGAGTGGACATGTTATTCACCATATTGGAGCCATTATGGTTGAAATTCATTAGAAGATAATAAGAGTTGAATAAATACCAATACTCCAAACTAGGCTCGGATGATTTATCCTCTTCCGAAAGTATGAAGTAAACAAAATCTTCATATCCCATCTTTCCTTCAACTTTACTAGTGAACTTTCTTGCAACCTGAGGAGATATTAATACACAAGTAGAAGGATTTGAACATTTATATTGGAAAACAGAATAGATAAACCCTGAGAAAGAAAGAAATGTATATAGAAAGAAAACATCGTTTCTACAATAAAAATAGAAGTATCATCTGAATGACAGAAACCTGAGAAAATATTCTACAAGTAATAAAAATAGAAGAAATAGAATTAACATGTGAATGACACAAACCTGAGAAAATATTCTATCAACGATCCGGTAGGTAAGTGCATGATTACCATATCTAATAAGGTTCTCTTTATCTATCAAGAAATCATGATCCGTATCCAGCTCCCAAAACTTGCAGTATATAACATAAAAATGTTCATACGAGAAGTATCTGCAGCAAATATCATACACAGAGTACATATGATATATATTAAAAACAGGGATGAATAGTATGACTTTGTTAATATGTGAATGGTACTTTGGTATGTTTTCTTGACTGTATAGATGAGTTGAACTCAAACCCAAGGTTCTCAGTTTTGTGGGGTTGTAACCCTCCTCTATAGACCAGATTATTATTTATATTTTGGGCAAGAGAACTCTAATAATTAATTTTGCGATCAACCGAAGAAAGAGAAATTTATACTACCCTACACAGACTATTGAAAGCATAGAGAAATTAACACAAATTGCAGCAACCCTTGTATGTACAGATTAACAAAAAAAAACTTGGCAAATACTTGCTGAAACGTAGACATAATAATAAGGGATACATCTACATCTGCAAAAAAGGGTTCGGGCAGCATATCTACCTCAACACTTTGTTGATGTCTTCTTCCTCATCTGCATGTTGCATTGCATCTATCAAGTTTCCACGCTTCAGTTCCCTGAGGGTAAGATGGCCAGTCCCAGATCTATTTATGTGGTAAAATATTCTGTATATCACAGTTTCAGCTGAGCCATCAAATAAAATTTTCAAGTCAATATCCATCTTATACACATATTCCATACCAATAAAAGCAATGAACTTAGATCCAGGCTTAATAATAACAGGACCCATGCAGGATACAGTACTCATTTCTCAGCCAAATGTATGGAAGAAACAGAAATCAAAGTCGAGAGCTAAAAGGTCCTTCACAACTCTATACCAAAAGAATCTGAATCATAGACACTGCAGTTGCAGTTTTCCTACCTGTTTAACCTAAAACCTTGGTACCTACAATTGTTTGACGTAATATGAGTCTGCAAGTAGGAAAACCAAAAGGACTAGCATTGAACTATGACCACAAAACTACAATCTGAACTCAACCTGAGCTACGAAAATTAATTTCCAAACTTAATTTTCACTGTCTTTCAGTTTTAGGCTATGGTCCCCATTGGTTTCACAGTTTCGGAAAGTACATAATTTAATTACTAACTTAGTTGTTCGAAGATGTTACATAAGTTTTCATATTGCGTAAGGTTTTTATGATTCTACTTTTCTAGGCTTCCATATGCCCCTTCCTTCTTTTTCCTTTCACTTCCCCCCACCCCCTCCCCCGGGGATGGGTGTCTTTCTTAGCAAAAACCTTTAATCAACATAAATTAAGAATTATAAATTACAACCTGAAATATTTTTATATTAAAAAATCAAATAAGCAGTATCCCCTGATCCAATCATCTAAGAACTCAGTACATTTCCAGTTGCTTGTAAGTCATGTACAATTTGAATTCCCTTTCATCCAATCACTACTTTAAAGCTAAATAATCATATATCCATATGAAAATATTAAATAACTGAGAAAACTACCAAAAAGGTTCAGAACAAACCATATCTTTCCTGAAACTCAGGTGTGCTCTGTAAGAACTCCAACCCTGGATGAGTAGCCAAAAGTTCCTTGAGTACAGGTTTGAAGTCCTCCTGAAATCAAGTTCAGAAACATTTAAGAGATCATGTTGCCAATAGTTCAACGCTGACAAGAACTCAAATCAGTTAACTTAACATTGACTATGTCGACGAACATTGCTCTCTTATTTCACCAAGATATGATGGAAGTAGTTACATAACTCAGATGGAAATCAATATAAATACCATTTAAAATGTCAAGAACAAAAAATACTACCTGTGTAAGATATTTGAGATCTGGTTGCTTTAAAATTTTATATATTTGCATTGCTGTATCCACCGTCAACATGTTACCATTGACCCAATAATCAACAAATGCATCCCTAACAATAAAGTAAATGAACAATTAAGGAAAAAATATGTGTGAAACATAAGTAGCAATGAATGACAGAACTAAAACCAAATTTCCAACCAAACATTAAACACATACATTTAATCAGGTTTATATAAATCTGAGGTGCCACTATGGTGGGCTTTCTTGGTTTGGGACTCCCAGCCCGGGATACCCTTTGGTTTCTAATATATTTTGTTGCTGATAAAAAAAAAATTATGCTGCTCTTTAACTAAACATTTAGTAATGAAATTGATATATTGGGCGAATGTTGAAAGTGAGGAGATAGATATAGGGCGCTTCCAACAAACTTACAGGGAAATTATGGCCTAATTAGAACCAAATCAATTATTAACTATAAGAAACATTCATGTGGTAAGATGATTGGAAATTTGTATTGCCTCAACTATCCAAGGGCTTTGACTAGCTCATTGCCTAGATTTACACAATTACGGCAATTTCAATTCACGAGATTATTGTTATCGCTTCAGATATTACTTCTCTGTATCTAGGTTGATTCCTTTCTGTCTGGGGGGTAAATGAATAAAAGATTGGACACTACTAATTATTATGACTCAAATCCATAATCCAACTTTACCAATATAAAGAAATCCTACACAATTAACACAGTGATTACCTAGAGATTGCTTTCCCACAAAAACAATTTGCTAACATTGAGGAGAATGTTGTGTAAAAATCCATTCAGGGAAACCTAATTTTGAGAGGATCCACAATATGCATACCTTGTCACGAACCCAGTATTATTGGCATCAATCTTTTTGAAAAGAACTATGGAGAAGAATGATGGTAGCTTGCAGATTTCCCTAGTAACTGTTTTGAATTCTGACAGAACCAGATAAAATATGAACATGTGAAATTTTAAAGTACCGAAAACGCACATGCACCACAGAGACACATCTTACCATGTATCTGCAGTCCATCCGGATGATTAAGGAAATACTGTTTCACTCTAAACAAACATTGGTCTTTGAGTTCATTAGGAGGTGGTCGGCCATTTTGAAAGTAAAACTGCAATAGGGAACAGATCCATATTAGCGTTTGTAACACCGATATCACTATGGAAATTAGCTTAGCAGCTGTATAACAAACAAGAGATCTTGATAAAAAGAAATCAGCATAGTAGCGCCATCAGATCAAATAAATAGGATCGGTGAAGATTGTCGGACCTGAGGTATCACTTCTCTAACTGGCTCAGTCATTACTTTCAGAGGAGAACCTAAATTAGAAGGGCCAACCCTCTGCTTCATTATACGAGGAGAACCAGACGAACTTCTTGGTGAAAGAGGAGGCGTACTGCCACCGGGAAACATAGATGGCAAAGAATTGCCCATTGAAGTATTTCCGCCAGAAGAATTTGCATTGACATTCAACGGACCGCCTGTTTTTGCATCGTTAATCAATGATGTCACCTACACATACAGAAACATATGAGAAGTCATAACAAATAGAATACATATCACCTTTCATGTTTATATTGTAAAAAACTAAAACAAGCAGGAACTTCTAGCTTGCAGAGGCAGAATCAGCCTCTAAAGTTTACTGAACCTTGATGAATTGAAAGACAACTCTTATCATATGTAATTCCATTCACATTTTAAACAGCAAATTAAATAATTCTGCATAACTAGAATAATTCATAAAATACAATTGTTAAAAAATGTAACAAAAGGAGACACCAAATTGGCTCAAGCATCAAATTTATATTACTTTAACAGTCTGAAGTTTGAAACTGTTTAGTAGGGTGAAAGAGATAACGGATAAGGAAAGCTGCCCACTAGGAAACAGACATATACGTGTGATGGAGAAAGAACGCATTACTAATAATTTAATGGGTTTTTTAGTTTCCATTTAAATAGATCAACAAACATCAGAATATATTTTTTACCAAATCAAAAGGCACATCTTCATCCCTAGTATGTTTTGTCAAATCAAAACATGTGCTCCACAACTAACCAAATTTAATCACCATCCTTCCCCCTCATCAGTAACAGTACATCTAAGCTCTATTTATTTCACATAGATAGCTCACGTGAAATGTTTATAGCTGTTTCAAGCTACACGGTGCACCAGGAGTACTATAGAACTAAAATTTCTGAAGGTTTAGAACAGGGAATCATAAATAAACCATTTACTAGGAAATAATATACACAGTAGGATGTTATTTTCAGCAAAATAGACAGGCCTTTGGTCACCAAAAGCAATATATTTGAGCCCACCCTCTATGCCTTAGATAGTATATGATAAAACATTGCTTCTACTTATTTGAAGTCCATAAATTTTAACAAAACAGCGAATCGGCTCGCAATTGTAGCCTTATTTATTTCATCGTTCATCCCACGATATTATAAGAAAATATCTTCACCTTTAATGGAATCGACAACTAAATTTGGATTATACAATCGATTGCTTCTTTCTTCCCAGTGAGGCAGATGCGTGAGAAATGGAGAGATACAAAGTCTATTGCATACAATGGCAACCATAAATACCTCAATATCCAACAAGCCTCCTTCTCTGCGATAAAATATCGACAAAGGTTCGGGTTTGAGCTAACTTTTGTTTGTTTACACAAACACGAATATTGGATTTACAATTAACTAGCCCCAAAGGTACATTCTACCTAGCCACTCGTGATTGGTATACAAAATCTTATATAAAGACTGAATTTTGCAATTATACGGTTTCCATTTCCAACTGTTTTAACCATTTCCATTCTGAGGCATTCATATCAAAATCAAAGCATGGATCAATCAATCAATTACCATATCTATATAACAGTGCACCCACACAAACATAGATCAAACAAACCATGACATTCCAAATGTCACCGTTCCAAATCTATCAGAAAATCTAGCTTCCACATGCCATAAACCAAACACTCAAACACCTCCAGTAATGCAAATTAATCAAATTTCAAGCCAATTCAAATCAAGAAACACACACGTGTATCTAAATTGATCAATTAGCGAGCGGGTACCAGTCGATTCGCCTCGGGAAGCGAGAGCCACAGCTCGAAGAGCCTCTGTGCGAATTCAGGATTCGTCTTGATCGCCAGAGGTGACACCTCCGGGAGCTGCAGCAGCTCGGCGTCCAGGGACGCCAAATCGGCATCAACGACCTCCATGCTCATTGCGGCGACCTCGTAGCTCTCATTCACGGAGCCAAATCCAGATCGGGGAAGATGAAGATTAGATTCGAAACTGAAGCTCGAGGAGCCAGAAACTCTTCAAAAAACAAACCCTAGATCTTCATCGTTCGGGGAGGGAATGAGAGGTCGATTTGTGTGGGGGAAAGAAGAGGACAGGGATGTTTGGGGAGAGAGAAAGTGGGAGAAAAAAAATGAATGGAGAGGTCGATCGATGCGATTTAAGAGGCGAAGTGTGTAGCTAGAAAATTGCAGAGATTTGAGTGAAGAGAGAGGGTGGGGCAGAAATGTAATTTCACGCCTCGAATCTGGTCTTCGCGCGTGCTTCGCGCGTGACCACTTTGACGTGTAATAAAATTAGTAGTGCTGGGCGCTTTAACCCGGAACCGGTTTCGAGCCGAGATCCGAGCCGAGTCGAACCGTAACTGAAAAATCAAGAATAGCAGGTAATGGATTGGTTTCGGTTATGAGTTTTAGAGAACCGATAAATTCAGTTTGGTTCTGATTGCAACGGTATAAAAATTGCGATTAACCAATTAAGCACTGAACCGATTGATATGTTATTCATCTTTTAAATAGTTTTACTTTTTGCAAACTTTATATTTCGATTGAGCAGCAGTAATTAAATATTAACCTTTATTTTCCGTTAGTGTTTTTCTAATTGCAAATTTAAAGTATTTTTCAATACATTCGGGTTCAATTTTATCTAATTTGACTCATAAATTCAAGATTGAAATTTACTCGATTCTAACGGGATAGAACTGGAATCGATCAGGCCAGAATCATACACAAAATCGAACAGTTTCTCACATAATGGTTCTGAATTGATTCTCATATATTGGAAACCAAAAAATTTAGTCAGATCAGTTTTTGTCGATTCGATTCATGGTCAGAATCGTGCCTATCCCAACGACTGTGAATTAGCGTTTTACTCATTTTTAATTCAAATCCTAACCATCAATCTGCATGCTTCACAAGTATATTACACTAGGGGTGCTTATTTCATACTCATAATCGTCCCCCAGACAAAAACTGAACCGAAACAAAAAAAAAATTGAGAACCATAAATATTAATTTGGTTTTAGTTTAAATTTTGTGAAAATTGTGGTTAATTAGTTAAGAACCGAACTATTTTAGGAGCATATGTCCCTCACTTTGGTGTGTCATCCTACTTTTATGTGCTTTGGGAGTGCCTTAATTTTTGTGAAGTTGAGAGTACGTGAACTAAAAAATGAAGACTGAAAAATATAATATTTTATTTGCAAACTTTACATTTCGATTTGGTTGTAGTATTGAAACCGCAAGATTGATTTTTGCTACTATTTTCTATAATTGCAAAATTTTAAGTTTTAGTTGATAAAACTTGTCCAAAATAGCCTATTTCGGTCTATAAATCGAGTTAAAACTAAAAACTCGAAACCAATGGTCCTAAAAGGCTATTACATGTATGTTAACTCTTTTAACAAGAAATGAAAATGACTAAACTATTCATATTTAAACAATAATACTTAACCCTAGTTCTTCTTTCTTTCTCAACTCTCTCTTCTTGCAGAAACATAGCTTCTCTGACATCTTCAACCGCTCTTTTCGGTAGGATTTGAAGCAGTTATTGGTGGGTTTTTTTGTAAGAGGGGATTGGGACTCGAATTCATCTTTTTTGACCATTTTTGGTTTTTTTTTTTGGTTTTTTTTGATAGGCAATAATTAAAGACATCCTACACTACTAGCATGTACCAAGATTCGAACTCAGGACCTCACATGTGTTTAGTGAGCTCCTTACCGCTTGGCCCAACTTGTGTTGGTTTTTTGACCATTTTTGGTGTTTTCTTCGTTCTTCTCTTACATCGTCCTCAACCGTTTTCTGTCATTTTCTTCAGCGTCTTCATATGAGGCCTGGTGCATGTCTGGTAGGTTCATTCAACAAGGTGGTTTTTTTGGAACAAAGAATCAGTAATATTTTTTGGGCGATTATGTGGGATTTCAGGCAGTCGTTTTTACAGATTTGAGCGTTTTTAGGAAAGGACCTTCCCTTTCCATTGAACTTCTAGGCAAGTCAATCCACTTCCTGGCGAGTTTTTTGGCATTGTTTTGAGAGGTAGAAATCGAGTTTTCCTGATTGGTATGTTCTCAAACTCAAGTTTCACCATATACTGACCTTTTTTCGACGACCTCTCTTGGCTTTCTTGGTGTGTTTTCGTGGCGAACCATTATGTTTTGGATGGTTCGTGAAGTTGCTCTCTCACTCACTTGGTGTTAGGTGCTCGATCAGATAAGCGTTGATTTCTAGTTGATGTTTAGATTTTTGGCTCAATCTGTTTTGTCCGACGTTGAGTTTTCTGGCTGACACCTTGTTTCTTCCTGAGAGCTAGTTTATGGAAGGGTTCTGACCAAAATTGATTTCTACCCGAGAGTTATGAATTCCTTTTTCGACGAGTTGGTTTTCGGGAGGTTGTGGTTCTCTTTCATTCCAGCTTGTATTTGAAACTTTTTTGGTTTGCATAGCTGAGTACATAGAGTTCACCTAAAATTTATCCACTATCATCGTCGTTATGAGCTTGTCGGAGAAGAAAAAATCCAGTTCCATCATTGTGAGTTAGCCGAAGAAGACGCTCACTGTTTTTTTTTTATCAGACATGGGTAGTTTATGTATTTTAGGTGTCACGTGTACTCACGTTATCTTATTTTGACCGTTAATTCTAATGAAATGTTAAACATTTGTCATATATTTATAGTTAGTGAATTAATAAAGAGAAGAAAAAAAAAGTTAAGGTGTTAAAAGTGTGGATTAACTATAGTGAAAGATAGTAAATTGTCATTTTTCCTCAAATTTACTAGTTGGCTTGATTTTCAACCAATTATTTACTCTGACTTCGGTTTGAATGTGAAAATTTGGTAAGAAATAACTAGACTTGGGTTTGATCTAAATCGTTTCATTTAGCTTTACACTAATTTCCTGTATAAACTATATAATAGATTAATATTAAATAAACTACCTCACAAACTTTGAGAAATTGAATTCAAATTTAACTTATTCATTTATTAAATTAAACTAGTCAAATTCTAGAGTTACATTAAATTAAAGTTTGATTTAGTTTTTTCATTTAATTCTTACAATATGTTTTATTAGCTAAAATATATAACTAATAAAATATAAATGAATTGTCTCGTAAATTTTGAGAAGTTTAACTTATTTATTAAACTAGTCAACTCTTAGAGTTAAATTCAATCTTGAGTTATATTTTAATAAAAATGGTTCACAATTTTATTTTGAAGAAATCGATTGATCTTAGTTCAGTTTGAATGTGAAGAATTAGTAAACAATAACTAAATTAGAGTTTTATTTACGAATTGAAATGTCCTAGTAGTTAGGGTATTATTCTTTATGATCTCAAGATCAAAGTTTGAGTCTCAATTGGTACGTCATGCTTAATGCAGTGTGTGTCGTAGCTTGCGGATAATTTCATAAAAAATTAAAATCTTGATTCTATTTTTCCATTTAACTTTTACAAAAAATTCGAACTTAATTCGTTTATTAAATAAAGTCAAACTCTATACTTAAATACGAGTTCGACCATAATAAAAATAATTTAAATTGTCAATGTCTGACATAAGAATTATGACTCAAAATTTCAACTTAAATAATTTTATGTATTTGCTTATAACTTCAAGCTTTTAAATATATAAGAGTCTAGAGTTATGTTAAAGTTTAGTTAATCCATCACTTATATTTCTTGATGATATTTTGATTCAAACTCCAAGCTACTAGCCGGTCAGAACTTGCCCTAATGGTTGGCATTGTTTGCTCCTTGATTTTAGATTTGGGTTCGAGACTCAACACAGTATAACTGTAAAAGATATTAATATTTTATACCATTTAAAAATACAAATTAGACGTTCATATAATACGTAGTTTAGTTGATATTTAAATATTAATTAGCGCTATAATTTATAACTGTTTATCTATTATTTTTTATTTATTTATTCATTTTTTTTGAATTCATGAATAATTTAAAATTTTCACACCAATATCTAACTTTATTATAAACAATGGTATGAAAATAGTGTTTACTGTGATTAAAATATAAATTTATATTTCAAATTGACCCCAACAGATACATTTCCGTAATACGCTTTCGTCAGGGGCAAAAGTATAATAAACGCAAACCTCAGGGACCGTACATGCAATAAACACTTTGTCGGGGCGAGTATATCGCAACAAGCTGACAAATACAAAAACCAAAGCGATCGGCGATAAATTAATTGAAAATGGAAAAAATCGCGAGAAGAAGAAACTAGCCGTTGAGATCTAAATTTAAAAAGTACACACTCTTCAGATCCTATCCGTTACTCATTTGTTGCTTTTTTGTTTCTCATTTCATCAACATCGAGAGTTCAGAACCCTAGAATTTTATAGAAGAAGCTCCCACGAATCTCTCGCTCTCGATTTCTTCTCCTACCTCTCCAATCGGCTCGATCCGTCTCAGGAACTGAGTTCGCGACTCTGAGCTATTGTTTGGATCTGTAAGTTTCGAGCTTGCATTTTCTGATTTCCCGATTTTGTTTGCGTTGATTTGATTGTTTTGTTTACGAGGTAGGATTTAATGTTGTGGATCTATAGGAAGTGAGGTAGATTCCTTTTTTTCAACTTTCCTTTGTTGTGAAACTTGAATAGTTTCCAATTTTGGCTGTTTGGATGAGGGGAATTTTGTGTTTTTTGTATTTTCCTTTTAGAAAGATCATTCTAGGATTTTATCTTCTTTGTTTTGTGATTTCCCAGCTGAGAAAATCTATGTTTTGTAATTTCCCTTTTGTGGAATTTGATCCAGGCCTGTGCAATTTTCAAAGACAAGGCAGTTTTTTTCTGAAATAAATTAGTGGGACTAGCTATGAGAAATTGATGATTTTTCTGATGTTTATTATTAGGGATTTCACTTTTTTTTTTAAAATTCAAAAAAGAGATTTATCATTATTATTACTATTTTTGTTCTGGGTTTGAGTTATTAAGTTAGTACTTAATTATTAAAGTAACTTCAACTTGAAATTTGTTTCCTATTCCTAACTTTCTCTTGATTTTTCTGCATTGTTGCCATGATAGAGTTGTGTGGATTTGAATATTTGTCACTGAACTAGATTGAACCCATCATATTATGGGAATTTTTAGTTTTGAGATTTAAAGTCAACAGATATATCAATTTGTTTATGCCTCATTTACCAGAAACCCAAATGAATTTCTGTTTTTAACAATTCAAAAGTGATTCTGACCTAGGTACTTGGTATTTTATACATATTCATGGATAGATATGAAGCTTCAATGTTATGGAAATGCTTTTTGATTAAATTAGTTATGTCATTAGTCTATCTTGATTGCTTTCCAATACCAAGCATATATGACTCCTTTCATGTACTAACACTCATTTCCAAATTAAACCCATTTTTCAGATTTATCAGCTCTGAATAGCTTGTCACTTGCCATTTTTTTACCATTCCATAGCCTCTCGTTGGAGGGGCCAGCTCCATAGGTCTTTATCTAAATCCAGGCTTAGCAAGTAGAAGCCTTTACAATGATGACAGCCAGAACTCCTGGTACACCAGCTTCCAAGATCGAGAGGACACCGGTAATAACTCCCGGAGGGCCAAAAGCCAGGGAAGAGAAGATTGTTGTTACAGTACGATTGAGGCCTCTCAGTAAAAGGGAGCAGTTAGCCAAAGACCAAGTGGCATGGGAGTGTGTTGATGACCATACGATTGTGTCCAACTCGCCTCATCAGGATCGCTCTGCACAACAGGGCTCATTTACATTTGGTATATAAATCTTCTATACATCTGTTTGCTTAAAATATTTCTGCACTATTCTGCTGATCTTGTATATATAATTTCAGATAAAGTCTTTGGTCCCTCCTCTTTAACCGAGACTGTCTATGAGGAAGGGGTGAAGAATGTTGCATTGTCCTCTTTGATGGGCATCAATGGTACTACACATCCTCGTACTTATACAGCTGTTAAATATTGGATACTTGTAATTTGTGTACAATGGACATAATCGTATCCTGTATGTTTCAGCTACTATATTTGCTTATGGTCAAACTAGCAGTGGCAAGACATACACTATGAGAGGAATAACTGAAAAGGCTGTGAATGATATCTACAAGCATATCATGAATGTAAGTTTTATACTTGCCATTAAATGGTAACCTTGACCTGTCTTGTGACAGACTAATCTTTTGTGTGGTTTTGGCATGTCTTCAGACCCCAGAGAGAGATTTTAGCATAAAAATTTCCGGACTTGAAATATACAACGAGAATGTGAAGGATCTTCTGAATTCAGAATCTGGCCGCAGTTTAAAGCTTCTAGATGATCCAGAGGTATTTACTGTTGTTCAACACATTTTTAACCAGTTTTTGGAAAGTGCTTGTGAGTGATGATTTTGATTGAGCTTCCAATGCCAATGCAGAAAGGTACTGTGGTTGAGAAGTTGGTGGAGGAAAAAGCATCCGATGATCAGCATTTAAGACGATTGATTAATATATGTGAAGGTAAAGAATTGCAGTAGTTGGCTTGTCTTAGCTTTGTTTTGTTGTACTTATTAGAGATTGTGTAATGTAACTGAGCTTTTCTATTTTATAGCTCAAAGGCAAGTTGGTGAAACTGCCTTAAACGACACTAGCTCACGGTCACACCAAATAATAAGGCTGGTCAGTTTCCCAATCATAGTTTTTCTGATACGTTATTTTAAGGCAATCCATCCTAAATATTATTGTTGTCCGTGCAGACAATTGAAAGTACTCTTCGTGAAAACTCAGGTTGTGTGAGGTCTTACACGTCAAGCTTGGTAAGGCTGAGTTATATTTATATGCTCATTCAGATGTACCTGTAATTATTTCTTAAATCACAATTGCAATATCTGTCAATGATTTGCAGAACTTTGTTGATCTAGCTGGAAGTGAAAGAGCCTCTCAGACACATGCTGATGGTGCTAGGCTCAGGGAAGGCTGTCATATTAACCTTAGCTTGATGACACTCACTACCGTTATCAGAAAGCTGAGGTATGAATTTACCATAGCATATGATATTGGTATATGTGATTCTGTTGTTCACCTTTTGGATCTGCTTGTGCTTTTGCAGTGTTGGGAAAAAAAGTGGTCATATTCCCTACCGCGACTCAAAGCTCACTCGCATACTGCAGCACTCACTTGGCGGGAATGCTCGCACTGCCATCATATGCACTCTGAGTCCAGCGTTGAGCCATTTTGAACAATCTCGAAACACTCTCTTTTTCGCTACCCGGGCAAAGGAAGTGACGAATAACGCCCAAGTGAACATGGTACTACTTTCTTGAACTTCCCCTCATTACATGAACATTATCAAACACTGGTATTTTTAATCGTGACTCAAATACTGAAACTCTTTTCTGTTAAAAAAATTATATGATCAGGTTGTTACGGACAAACAGCTTGTAAAACATCTGCAGAAAGAAGTCGCGAGGCTTGAAGCTGAGCTGCGAACCCCTGAGCCATCGAGGGAAAAGGATAGGAAAATTCAGCAGGTAAAAATGAATATATTTCAGGCTTAGTTATGGATTTATCAGCAAGGAAGCAAATTTAAGTAAATTACTTATAAGTAATTGTTTGGTTGTGTTTAGATGGAAATGGAAATGAATATATGTCAGGCTTAGTTATGATTCAAGTAAATTACTCACAAGTAATTGTTTGGTCTCTGTTTAGATGGAAATGGAAATGGAAGAACTCAGAAGGCAAAGAGATCTTGCACAATCTCAGGTCGACGAGCTACGAAGAAAGCTCCAATCCGGCCTGCAGGTTGTTCCTGATCCCATCGAATCACAGCTTCCATCAGTGAAGAAGTGTCTCTCTCGTTCTTTCGCAGTATCATCAAACCTCGACAGCAAGGACATAGGACGCCGCAACAAAACCAGGAGTTCAGTGTTAAGACAATCCATGAGGCAGTCCTCAGCTGCTCCCTTCACTCTCGTGCACGAGATTCGCAAGCTCGAGCACCTCCAGGAGCAGCTTGGAGAAGAAGCAAACCGAGCGCTGGAAGTGCTTCAAAAGGAGGTAGCTTGCCACAGACTAGGCAACCAAGACGCTGCTGAGACGATCGCGAAGCTGCAGGCAGAAATTCGAGAAATGCGCTCCATCCGATCAATTTCAAAGGATGTTGAAGCTGGAAGTGTGATTGCTCCTAACAAGAGTGTCAGTGCCAACCTCAAGGAAGAGATCACAAGACTTCATTCGCAAGGAAGCAACATTGCGAATCTCGAGGAGCAGCTCGAAAATGTTCAGAAGTCTATTGACAAACTGGTCATGTCTCTTCCAAGCAACAATCATCAACAACAGTTGTTCAATGGCGAAGCAACCCCCAAAACCAAGAGTCCGTCAAAAAAGAAGAAGTTGCTTCCTCTGGTTTCGAGTACTGTTGCCAACAGGCAGAACTTTATAAGGTCTCCTTGTTCGCCTCTATCGGCTTCTCGACAGGTTTTGGAGAGTGAGATTGAGAATAGAGCGCCTGAGCATGATGACATTGTTACAACTGACATGTTGGAGTCTGACAAAGAGATGACACCTACAAAGGGTGAAGAAAATGGAGATGTCTCGTCGAAAGAAGGCACTCCACGCTACCAGCGGTCGAGTTCAGTGAACATGAAGAAAATGCAGAAGATGTTCCAGACTGCTGCAGAAGAGAATGTGAGAAGCATTAGAGCTTATGTCACAGAACTCAAAGAGCGCGTCGCTAAACTGCAATACCAAAAGCAGCTTCTTGTTTGCCAGGTATGGCTTTTCCTCTTCTTTTTTTTTGTGGGGGGATTTTGTGTTAGTCTTTAAATCGTTTCCTGATAACATGCTATAATCCTTTGTAGGTGCTTGAGCTAGAAGCTAATGAAGCAGCTGGACACGAACTAGAGAGCGATGAGATCATAAATGAGCAAGAAGAGCCCCAACTTTCATGGCAAGTAACATTCAGGGAACAAAGACAGCTGATCATCGAGCTATGGGATCTATGCTTTGTCTCTATAATCCACAGGACACAGTTTTATCTGTTATTTACGGGAGATCCTGCAGATCAGATATACATGGAAGTTGAGCTCAGGCGCTTAACTTGGTTGCAGCAACATCTGGCACAGCTTGGGGATGCAAGCCCTGCTCGCACAGGAGACGGACCCACAGTCTCTTTATCATCAAGGTTTGTTTCTCCTCTATCATTTACATAATGTTGAAAGAGCATGGATTTTTTTTTGTTACTTTCAAAAGACATAAACTTTGGATTTAAAACCATGTTATATCATAGATGCAGAACTTAGGATATACAGAAACAAACCCACAATCTCATTACTATTTGGATTTATACTATATATATATATATATATATATATTTTTTTTTT
>JAYMTP010000024.1:0-59304 GCA_036897365.1 Geranium brycei
TAAAGGAAATAACATATTCAATAGGAAAGTGTAAAAACAAGAAATAATCGCCCGAAGAATATTCGCCATGAATCCACTGCGATTTGTGCCCAATAATCCGCCAATACTTACATTGTTTCGTGTAGGATCAAGGCTGACTTAGGGCGTGCACAAGGAGTGCTAATCACCTAAGGGCCGGACGTACCGCGAAAAGTTAAGGGGAAGCTTTCGGGTCGTCACAGTAGGCTAGCTATAAGTACACATAGTCGGGACCAAGTGGTAAGGAGCTCATACAAACATATGTCAAGTCCTAAATTCGAATATTGGTACATGCGAATTTTTCCTTCGGATGCATGGTGATAAAGGGGTTAAAAGACCGATAATACAATTCTTCAAAAATTAGCCTAAAACAAGGAGTTTTCTTGATTGCTGATAAAAAAAGTACTCATAGCGACATTGGTGAACCACTCGGTCTCTGTACCCTAACTAGTTGGATTGATTATTATAGAAATTTGGATAAGATTTTACCATCTAAAACTGTTTAATTAAGGACAAACAGTTGATAAAGTTATGATAAGTACTCAATGGCTTCTCATAGCTTAAAATAGGTTGGTTAGCAATAATTCATGTCTTTAGCCTATCTAGTCTTGGAGATGTTTAGGGTTCTACTTATCATGTATGCCAATAATTGGGAGCAATAACTTTTAATTACCATCAATAAAATAATTAATAAAAAATGGATTGAGATTTGATGAAATCACATTAATAAACTCTCATCCATGAAAAAGAGCAGTTCAACAAGAGATTACACATAGGGATTCGTGATCGACAATTGAAGAATGATCATGAAGCTTCTTATGAATGGCTTTTAACATGCTATTTTCTTTAGTTAATTCAGTTAGAATTATTTCCCTTTTAATCATCCTCATTAATATATTTATGCATATTCATGAATATGAAAATGGCACACTTGTAAATTTTAGAATCCTTCTCAATTAAAATGATTAGTTTATATATTACATTTATCAATCCAATTTGACTCAACAACCTTTGCTAGACTAACTTGGTTAAGCACTTAAACTTATGTTATGTCTGATTAAGCACAAGCTTAAGTGAACTTATCGTTATCTCTCTTCTGAATTGGAGTAACCGATGCAAAACACTTTTTCATTTTAATTAATCAGATCTTTCATTTCCAAGTTCTCGTAGCAAAATGTCATCAACTTACAAAATAAAATATATATATAAAAACTTACTCTTACTAACTCTAAGATATATACACTAGTCAACAATGTTTTGCTTGAATTTAAAGGACGTCACATCATTATTAAACTTCAGATACCACTAACGAGAAGATTGTTTAAGTTTGTATTTCAATTTATTAAATGTATACACCATATGTTACTTTCCTTGTACTGAAAGTCTAAAAAAACCCACTGGTTGGATCATATATACTTCTTCTTCTAAATTTTCATTTAGAAAAATGTTTTTAGATTAATTTAATGTTTTTAAGTCAAAATGAGCCAATAATGATATAATTATTCTGAATGAGTTTTTTCTTAAATAGATCAAAATATTCCAATGTAAGCAATTCCATCCTCCTATGTAAAACCTTTAGCCAAGTCTAGAGCAATTCCATCTTTCTGAGGAAAACTTTTTGTGTCATTCAATATTTTCTTTGAGTCATGGTTAGTCTTAAAGAACTATTTATACCCAACTCGTTCATGACTGTTAGGCAATTCAATAAGATATCAAACTTTATTTTGGTCGAGTTTAACTCTTTTTTTATACCTTCGACCTATCGAGAATGATTAGGACCATTAATGACGTGCGAAAATGTAACAAGATCTTCATCGATTTCAATGTCAAAATCAGATTCTTAAAGATAAACTATATATACATTAGGTATGACAAATCTCCATTCTCTTTGAGATCGTCTTAATGCCTCTTATACATGTACATCATTTACAATTTCGTTGTTAACTGCAACATGAAGGATGTAATCATTAACTTGGTGAGGAACAACTGTGTCGGCTATATAGTTATAGGCTTATAGCCGACGCACCAATGTCTATCAGCTGCAAATGGTGGGTGAGGGACAGCTTCGTTGGCTATATACATATATAACTGACGGGCATTAGTGCGTCGGCTATATAGCCAACATGAATTTTTGTAGAAGACGTCGGGTAATTTCTACACATATTATTATTGATGTAAAATAATTAAGAAAACGAAGTGAATTCAAATCAATTGTTAAGGTCTTGCGTCATGGATATGCACCCTACTAAGAAACTTCATTCATATTCGCTAATAACATTATAAAATGGCCATATTATAATAATCGAGTTCCATGTTACGTTGAACTAAATATTGTGAGCAGTAGTTGCAAAAATATATAGAAAAATGGACAGGTTTCAATTTCCTAGAGTTCCTTTGGTTTGTTTATTGAATAAATATATGACATAATTTGACTTGGACATTCAAGCTCAATACAGGGGAATATACCTATAATATATATATATGTCCTTATGTGCCACAGTTACATTTGTTTATATGATTCTCTTAATTAGTATCGTTACAACTGTTATAGATGCTATATGCTCTCAATTATTGGTCTTTTTAGTGTTTGAGGAACAAAATCCCGTGCTCTCTAATCGAACAAATAAACTTCAATATTACGATAAGTTCATAAACTAAAAATTTCACGTTTCATGATTCGAGTCTCTGAATTTAATGGGGTAAGATATTCACTTAATAGCTAGGTTCGAATTTGAGATATCTTTTGAAGTAAACATGTTTTTTTTTATTGATAAGTGTAAAACTAGAAATAGGAAAAAAGTATGGATAACTATTTCCAACTAAACGTCTTTTCCACATATCATCAATTCAAATTTGGACAAGTCAGATGCACTGAGGTATTGGAAACTTACAAACGAGTGCAGTTGTCACTTGTGAGAATCGTATAGAAATAGGAGATACAATACAAGTACTTGAATTGAAATTTCCAAAATTATGGAACATTGTCCATTAATTTTTTCTCATTATGAATTAAACAAGAAAATGACTTAAAATTTAGCCCACTTGTAGCCTATTTTGTTAATGGCTGTGTGGATTCAATTTTCTTTTCCGTATCTTTACAAGCAAGAAAGACACAATCTATTGTTTTCCAAGTGATAGTAACTGTTGCCATTGCACTAAGCGCCGCAAGAAGTCCTTCACCTGCAAAAATAGCCAGATACAACGTTAATGGAAGATTCTAAATGATAATATTGTTTTGGTGACAGAGTTCGAGTCTCGATAGCGATATTAAAATCGTCCTACCTCAGATGGTTCTTGAAGAGAAAATGTAGCGCTTGTTTCTCTCGGAACTTTGGACACAATGACCCCGAATCCTTGTCCCCTGCGGCGCAAAACCTAATAACAATCCATGAAAAGTAATGAGTGTGCATGACAATTTTATGTGTAAGAAGATTATGACGAAAATGAATTTGTGAATACGTTGCGCATTTATATTTACCTTAAACGCATCTTCGTCCGTTCGATCATCACCGATATAGATTGGAAAAACGTCGTTGGAATTGGCGTATCCTAAAGAGAGACATTAACAAACACATCAGCGGTAAGTTTTCTTTTTCTATCAGCAAGTTGTGTATTAAGATTTGAGTTCGACTGTATTTAAGAGTCATCAAAATCGTATGAGAACTATTATTATTCGAAAAAGGAAAAAAATTGTCAATATAGACTCACCAAGTGCCTCTAGCAAGAACTCGAGGGCATTGCCCTTGTCCCATTTGATGGTCGGTCGAATCTCCAATACCTATATCGAAGTCGACAAATAATTACAACCATTACGAGGTACGGTAAAAAAAGGATTTTCCATTTTGATTTCCTTAATTACCTTTCTTCCTTGGGTAAGTTTGAGTTTGGGGTAATCAATCAGCACATCCCTCACTTGCTCCGCCAAATAAGCCCACATCTAGACAAATTTTTAATATTGACTGTCAGAGTTTTACATCGAAAAGATACATGACAGTCATGCATATGAAGAAATGGATTATTACCGTTTGGTCGACACAACGAAAGTGAACAGAAACACAGAACTTGTTGTTCTCAACCTTAACGCCGGGAATCGAGTGAGTACAATCCACCAATGCCTTGAAGAGCTGGTCAATCATCGGCAAGAACTCGCTCGCAGGCTGGCAAATCACCCCTTGGTTGGCCTGAAGAGCGAAAATAGCAAAACAATGTTCGATAAGAATAAGGAAGACTCCATTGGACAGAAGTCGAAAAATGGCCAAGTTAATCCGTGTATAAATCTGTTTCTTTCTGATATGCACGAATATTCGTTTGATTCAAGATTTACGTTCATGAACTAACCCCACATCTAACAGACTTGTTGTTCTTGCTGGTTCTTGACGGACCCTTTATGTCCATTCCATGGCTACCGGCGTAGTAGAGCTCGGCCAGCCTCACGAACCTATAGACCTTGTCTCTGCACCGTCCGGTCACTATGGCCGTCGGGAAGTAGCTCGCAGTGTCCCTCACGGCCCGTCTCATCTAAAAATTTGTCAAAATGTTAGCCACCAAACAAAACAATAATCTTCTTGATTTAGTATCCAAAAATACCGAGAGAAGCAGAGAAAGAACAACAGAATATGTACCTCCTTGGACATGAAAGCTCGATCGGGATCTTCAACGATGGGCGACAGTGTCCCGTCATAGTCCAAGAACATCACGATCTGCTTCCCCTTTGAAGCTCTCGTGATCTGCTCGAACATGTCTAGAGCCGAAGGGTGCTCAGCCTGCTCAATTCAAGAAAAAGTTATAAAAAGAAAACAAACTGTCTTCAATCCTGTAAAACTGTGCTGTACATATCTGGTCGGGCTCTACAACTAAAAGAAAAAGAACTTGAACAAACGCTACTCACAATCCAAGAGCTCTGAATTTTATCATCGACCCCGCGGAGACGGGTGGGAGAGGAAGCTCTCATGGAGTCGAGCCAGGCATTGGGTATTGGCCTCCGGGTGAGGGCGATCTTGAAGGCCAAGACGGACTTGGCGTCGGAAACCACCACATTTTGGTTAGTCATGGGGACTTCAAGAAAGGTGAGAGAGCAAAAACAGAGAAGAAAAGAAAATTGTAAGTGTGTGTGAGGGAGAGAGGTTTGGTGAGGAAGTGAAGAAGAGAAAGGGAATATATAATAAGAGAGGAAGGTTGAGGGACACAAGGCGACGAAAAATGGCCCTCCCTTTCATGGCTTATTCTACTACTTCGCCCACATTACTATATTTGAATATGTATTTATCAATTTCATGGTCCACTCTCTACTTTATTTTTTGGCCTCCCCACACAATCATAGTCTAAATTAATTAGCAAAACTATTTATTGCTACAACTATATTCTTTGATATTTTATTAGAAATGGGTTTTCTTATTTTTCATCTTTGAGAGTTTGAGAGGGAGAGTTCTTCCACTTTTTGCTTGTCAGTCTCGTCTTGTACGGCTCACTCATTTCTTCTTGATCCATTTCTTAAATACGACAGATTTAATACAACTGTTACAATATGTTTTAAATATGTATTATAAAAAATTCAACATATTATTTATATACCGAACATACGATTGAGTATACCTTATGATTGGCGAATTTGCAACGTTTCTTTGGTCAATTCAACAAATTCCAATCATTCTTCTTGTTTTCGCACAAATCTCTCTCAACAATCAACTCCAACTCTTTTATACAATCTACTTTAACGTTGGCGTACTTGATTGAGTACACCGTCTTTAAGGTTTAATGACGGTGTACCCCACCTAGTGCGTCGTCGTTAACCAACATTATTTCCAACGGTTAAATTTCCGACTATTAAACTACAACAAATACATTTAGGTCAAAGAGTCGACGCGATAATTATGACATACCTCGTATAGGACATTGATACCAACACAAGTTGGGCCAAGCGGTGTAAAGACCTAACAGTACCAAGTTTTCTGGTACCAACAATGGTATTAGAGGCAGGTTCGGGTAAAGTGGGCCGAGTACTCTCCTATGACTAAAATGACTATTGTGGGATTGAGTAGACCAAGTAAAAGTTTGAGCTTAGAAGAAGCCCACCCGATGTAATGAGACTCAATATAGGAGGATTGTTAGGTCCACAAGTTTCTTTAAAGTCCCTCATCGAAAGTTTGCAAGGTACAAGAAATATTTATATACATATTAGACCATAAACCTAAGAGACTAATCTTTTGGGTCAAATATGGGCTCCAATATGTATGTGAACTTTCCTTCGGGACTTCTCCCGAGTAAGGTTCGGATCAACCCAACACTTTCCTCACGATTTTACCTCTACACTCCCCATTAGATATTAGAATGGACTTCACGTACATTAAAACTCTAATCCAATCCAATTTGTTGTCATTACCATAGAAAAAAAAACTTGTCGACTACAATAATGTGTAGAGTTCTAAGGTGGAAACGAAAAGTGGTCGACCTATGATATATGAGGCATGATGGGCAATAAAAGGAGAAGAAAAGCAAATGGAAGAAAGAGGGGCATCGACACACGCCTGCATGTACTTGCAAGAGCTTTGTGCGACTTAAGGAGTCACTCACTGAGTCTTTGGTCGGCCCTTTGCATTTCTTGGAATTTATGGCCTATTGCCACCTCTAGCTCCATTTTTCTTTAGGGTAAAGATCGAGCTCTCACTTTTCTTTTTCCTGTAAAGTTTTGTTACTTTGCCGACCCTCTTGTCATTTGTCTCGACTCTAATTCCATCATCTTTTCTCAAAGTGTAAAATATCTACTTAGAATTGTAATGATGTTACTCAGATAGTACACCATATTGTAGAGAAGAAATCCGCTACAAACCAAATTTGGGTGTACAAACGTTTAAACTGTAGAATGTGTAGTGCAATGTTGTAGAACGTGTAGTGCAAAGTTGTAGAACGTGATGGACCGCTCAAAATTGAAGAACCTTGTAGAACGTGTAGTGCAATGTTGTAGAACGTGATAGACCCGTAGAACCTCGCTGCCACACGTCGCACGCTGGGACAACGCGCGTCCAGATCCGCACTGATCCAACGGCTATAGAACGTTTTGACGTTCTACAGCTGTTTGTAGCCGAATGTGCCCCCTACATCGTATATGTCTTGGGAAGAATTTGGTAGACAACGGGTCATTCAAAATCATAAATATGAACATAAATTGTCAATCATCGTTCGTATCAACCAGCGAAATAAAATCATACAAAGCAAATAGGAGACAAATAGACAATAATAAGACATATGGTTGAGATTGGACTAAACTTGGATTGATTACGTGCATATACCATTCACCGTAATGAAGATGGATTCTGCCGAGTTTCGGTGATCCGATTTTGTTAAGACGCTTTATTAATTCATATAGAAAATTAGGGTTTGAACTCGTTTTCTTATAAACTAAACAAACCTTAATTCTTGCAAAAATAATTCTTCTAGTGAACATCGAGTTATTGAGGATGATATTCAACTAAATAATTCATTGAACATGATGTAACATTTTTCCGTTTTTAATTATTTTCTGTTATTTATTAAATTAATAAGTATATATACAAGGAAATCGTGAAACACAATCGATTCAATAAATAGTTTAAAATACTTTTTGAGTTCGAATAAACCCATTTGACAAGGCCGCGATTTGGAGGTTCGCCGACATGATTTTGGTTTTATTTGCTTCGTACATTACTTTAGTTTTGATTGCTTTAGTGACAGATGTCAACTTCATTAATTTTGCATAAATTAATTATGTTGCCATCATTTATTTTTCTTAGGAAAAACTAAGTGTACGCACTAATCATTACAGTCCAAATTTAGTTGATTATAACAACCAACCACCTCAGGTAAGGTTAAAATCATTCGTAACTTCATTTTGTCAATTATGTCGACAATACATAATGTTGAATTCATCTAACTATTTAAAATAATAGTAACAATCAAACTTAAATATAAAGAGTTCGAATCAAAAAAAAAAAAAAGTTTGAACTTGACCTCACCTCGATGCAGTCCGCTTAAATTTCAATACAAATATTTATCAAAATATAGATAAATAATAAATGAACAAATTTGAGATTTGCTCGACTTGATTTGACTTGTTTAATTCTATTATAAATACTTATTAAAATTTTAAAAATATATAATTAATTAAATATTAAACAAGGTGCAATCCTATCGAGTCTTAAAAGGTTAGGCTCGAGTTCGGCTTGTCTATTAAACGAACTTAATCTTGAGCTCGAGCTCGATTATAACGATCTCAAAAAACCAAATATTTCACAAGCCGAACTTGAGCGACTCGTTAAAAACTCGACTCGTTTACGGCTGGATCCTTTAGTTAGATTAATTTAATTATGTGAAAATCAATTTGATAATCGTATCTTTTTCGAGACCGGTAAAAAGAGAAGAAAAACCAACCGAAAAAACTGCAACAAAAATTAAAGATGGGTTTCGGTTAGTGAAGTATAGAGAACTTGTTTATGTTGGGGCCCATAACATCGACGCAGCGAGTCGCTAATTATAGGGCCCAGCCCAAAGGTGGGACCAAAAACATGTGGGCCTGATGTGACTGTCATTTTGGTCGGCAATGATTCATTAAGGACCCACAAATCATGCTCCAAGTGCCAAACCCACTCATATTGGCATTACCATTCCTTTCACCATGCCCATTGCCCACCACTTTCTTTCTATTTCTCTTTTAGATTTTTATCTATAGAGATCAAAAGTAGAATGTTGTTATTGCTTTTCCCAACCATCTAGTGTATATTACCAATCTTCTATCACTACAAAAGTTAGAAAAAAATTAGGGAAATGAAATTTCGTTTGTTTTTTAGAAGCTGGTTGGCATAGTGGTCCATTACGAGTTCTACTTGGACGGTGGTCAAGGTTCAAGCACAACAGCTTCTCATAGGAATGGGTTTGGGTTGGGTATGCGTTTGGCCTGGAGTTTGTTGGGTTTATAGCTGGGAAAAAGTGGGCATTCGGGTTTGTAATTAGGTAGATAGGATTTCAGAAAATAAATTAAAATTAGAAAAATGATAGGTAGAAAATTTCGTCTTCCTAACGTAAGTACAATCAAGTTTTAGTTTATTTTTCTCGCTCACCCGAGTTCTCATTTTTCTCATGTGTAATTGTGATTTCAGACACTGAAATGAACAAAATTAGGATTATGAGTAAGCTGAAAGGATAATTTAAATTTAGTGTACCTAAGGGTCATTTTCCCTTGAAAAATATCGTACAAATTTTAAATTGTTAAGACATATATCAACAAAGCAACATAACACTTGTTATCGGATGAGGTGTACATTGGGAAGAAAATTTATAACAGCCCGGTGCTAACATGTTGACAATTCAATGTAGTGTTTATATGTCATAACATCTAGTTGACTAAGATGTTAATGTATAATGATGTTGGATTCAAGATTGATTTGATTCGCTCAAGTTAACTACAATTTTATGTTAAATATAGAATTATGGTTGATCGTATATGAGTGGGTGATTGAAATTTATCTTTTCAATCACAATGGAAATAAACATGTTCAATGGTTGGTTACAATTCTTATTATTTGTGAAAATATTAAGGGCAACCAAGTCTTTAAAAAATAGTTGTGATACAAGAGAGTTATTATGGTGAAAATTATTCTTTATAGTGTAAACGAAGAATCATTTAAAGTTATTGAATTTATAAAATTAACGACTAAGATTAAAACACATCATTAAGGATATATAATTTTAATTGAATTTAAAATTTTCAAAATTACATGACTCATACGATGTTAATTGGTTCCTAATTTTCGCTAAAAGAATACTTTTATTTGAGTAATCTCCTATGATATAATATAATATCCATACACACACATAGATTCAAAACAAATTTATAGTTTGATTCCATTATTCCAAATATAATGTCCCTAAAGATTGTGTTGCTATTCCAAATCTACTAGAAATCTCTTTGTGATCAATTAGTTTAAAGAAAAGTTGAGCCAAATGTACTTGGAAGGATGGGAACATTCCATAGAGCATATTTATATCATATCAATTATAATTAAGTAATCTCAAATACAAATATAATAATATCCTATGTGAATTTAAAGTGAAGCTAGGGGATTCTAACACATTGATCCCACTCATTTTCATCGTCAATATCTTGAAAAGTGGTCTCAATTGATTTATTTTCCTTAGTGCCTATGGCACCAACTAGAATGGTCCAACCTAGAATCGATTATACACCATCAACACTCAAATATACTAATTACACCTTAACACATTTTCTTGTTACTAATCATATTGTTAATTATTGTCTATTAATCAACTCAAAAGATAACCAACCGAGAGTACAAAGATAAAATTTCGAGTTTTTTGGGACCCTAAGAAATTTTTATTGATGTCCAAGGAGGAACTAACATTTTTGTTCATCTTATATTGTTTCAAGATATTGGCCCCGATGGTCCCTCTCTTGCCTATGATGTTACATTTATTGAGTATTGATAGTTCCAACTACAAGTGGAACTCACAATGGCAAAAGCTTAATTAAACCCACAAAGTAAAGCACAACCACTGACTAGCCAAGCCTCTTGGAGCGGCGAGATCTGGTGGGACGAACCCCCCACTTGAATCCCAAATCGGACAAACGAGCCCAAACTTAGCAAATTTATGGTTTGTCATATTACACCTCCTTCTTACATGAACAACGGAAATAGGATGACTAAAAATATTCAATAAATGAATATGATACCTTCCACACGACCTCTCAAAATAAAATTGTGATCTTGATTACTCTGAACGATCTTAAGACAATCAGTCTAGATGATGACTGAACTCCAGCCTCTTCTACGAGTCCACCAAATAGCTTCTCGGAGTCCCACGGCCTCCACCTCAACTGACTGGAGAGACCCCGTAAATCTCCTGCATAAAGCATCAATTAACTCCCCCATTTCATTTCTGTATAACGCCCCACGCTCCACAATATGCTCAATTTCTTCGTATTTTTCTTTTATTTACATGATTTCTTCTCGATTATTGTGATGATTAGGGGTGTATATTTGTTGTTCTAATCGTTCTGGTATTTTCATTGTTCGTGATTGTATTTCCATTGTTCAATGCCGTATTTCCATCGTTCTTTGGTTGTATTTCATTGTTCGTGACAATATTTCCATTGTTCATGGCCGTATTTCCATTGTTCTTTGGTTATATTTCTATTGTCGTTGCATGTTTCCCAAATGGTGAGGAAGAAAAGAAACCCGATCTGATCCATCGTTACACCACACCCTCGTTATTCTTATTGAAACTGGGTGCAACGAGGGTTCAAAATGATTATGACAATCTAATGATACGGTTTTCATAACCAGTCTGAACCCTCGTTGCACCCAATTTCCACAGTCTTTACATTCTGAATCTCCGTTATACTTTTACCATAAGAGTTGAAGTGTTAGTTTGTTATAATCATTATGATCCATCGTTACACTATATTATAGACCCTCGTCCCTAAATACTCATCAAACAATTTCCCTAGCTCCAAACTTGCCCTGAAAACTACAAACTTTCCGCCCTACCACGATGAGACGGGTCAATTAATCAAGTAATCGTTGGATAGAGAGGGTGTTTTGGCCATCATTAGACAAGAGAAAAGTAGAGAGTTTGATACATGGATGAAACCAGGTAATGAAATGATAGATTTGATTAGAGGACACGCGTGCACCTAAGTTGGATGGTGAGGAATGACAATGAAATGACTCAAAACTAAAAGTTGAAATGGCCTAATACTATTCATATTTTAGGACACTGTTCTTTCACGTGTTCTTTTTGCATAAATGGTGCATATCACGTGTATGTATCTATTTTGTTATTGCATTTGTAGTTGGCTATTTCACGACTCTCTCAGAATAAATCTTAACATCTGAACGATCTCGATCAGGTATTAAGATTTATTCTCATCAATCTCGTTTAAATCTTAAATGTTCACACATAAAAAAAGACGAGTTTATTTTTCAGGTGCAAGAGAATGATAATGGGGGAGTATTTTTTGAGTTAGTTAGGGAGATGATGGTGAATAAATCTTTAACACATGAAATGATTCCCAATATATAAGCAAGGGAGATGATGATAAAAAAAAAAAAGAAATACAAGTGTGCATGAAGACATACATATTAGCAATCTGTCATTAGATCATGTTAGAAGATTTTATAGTTCACAGCAAACTAAAAACTATACCAACATGTACCATTGGACTCGTGTAAGAGGACTGGGGATGACGGTAAGACAAACTATAACAAAGATGTAAATACAGATCGCAAAAATTGAGTTTTAAAAGTGGGATAAGTTGTTGATGTTTTGGTGCAAGCTGAGGTACTTTATTGAGTTATTTGAGAACACACATTCTTATCAATCTCGATCAAATTCTAAACAATCACTCATAAAAAGGAAGAGTTTTTCTTCCAGGTGCTAGAAAATAATGATGGGTGAGTATTTGAGTATTTTTATGAGTTAGTTAGGGACGAAGAATGAGCAAGAGAAATTGAATAAATAAGTCTAGACTCATAAATCAATTTAAAATAGTCATAATTTTTCTATTACTCAATTTGAAACTAGATTTTGAGATGATTAATTTTTCTATTCAGTGTAAGTTTACGTAGTGATCATTGAGAACTGTGCGTAACTTGACGCATTCGTACAAACTCATTTCGAACTAGTCTCTTATCAACAGAAAATTTTCCCATTTCCACCTTTGGGTCACATGCACTTTAGGGTTTTTATCTTCATGGGCCTCCTTCTTGTTATGGTAGTGCCTTTAGGCCGCAACGCTTTGGGTTCTTTAATCTTTTTTTTTGTGCGAAATGGGCCTTTGATGAAGATGGAAAGCTCGTTAAGCTTTGGAGTATTTTACAACTTTGTAGAACACTTAATTCCCTTCAGTTCAACATATCATGGTTCTGGATTTTGCATCTGTATGCGTAGGTCATCACATGCATGTGCAAGTGCAAGGATTTGTTGTGCTCTTTGGACTTTAGCTCGAGAATGTAACATACATCATGTGATCATATTAGGGAGAAAAGCTACTAATTGTTAGGGATGACAAAAAAATTCGAATATGACGGATACCTGATGAATTCGTCCCGTTCGGAACGGGTGAAATCCAAATTTTAACGGGTTCAGGTTTTGCGAACGGGTGCGAATCAGATGTGGGTTGACCTATATCTAATCTGATTTCTACCCATACCCGTACAAATTTAAAAAATAATAATTTATATATTAATATTATATAATATAATTTATATTCTTATTAATTTTTTAAGAAAAAAATGAAAAACCTAAATTCTAATTACCCACTCACCCAAAAATTCAACCTAAATTAATATAATAAACATATATTTATATTAACTTTTTTGCTTGTATTTATAAAAAAAATTAAATTAAATTATTATATGAATTTTTGGGTCGGTTTCGGGTTTCGGAGAAAACCCGTACCGACAGGTTTTTGCGGGTCGGGAACCCGCTCACGGTAAATGAGTTTTCTGCGGGTCGGGTACCCGTTCGAAGCCAACGGATTCGGGTGCGGGTTTGGCAAACCCGACCCGTTGTCATTCCTACTAATTGTTTAATAAAGTTGGACAATAAATTAAGGCTGAAAATGGTAGGATGGATATTGTAAAATGCATAAATATATGTCGCCGTTAGGTTGCGGCTCCACCGCTCCATCTAGATGAAAATGCATGACCATACTAAGAGAATTGATAAGAACGACAATTTTCTTAGTCTACTTGAGGTCAAGCAATCAATGGATAAATAGTATATATAAGGTTGACGATTACATTACTTACATGTTGGGACTTAGGATGTGGAGGCTTTATATTTGATATAGAGAAGGCATAAATTTCTTTAAATCTTAAGAAAAAGTTTCAAATTGTACAAGGATGTTGGGCCTGTGGACGGTGTTCAACAGACTTTCTATTTGAGCTTCATGCATGCTTCAAAAAAGAAGATGAAGCTGGAAATGACATTTATACAACTTTGAGTTTTCATTGATAATGAGAGAAACTTGAAAATCCAATGTCTCCATTAAGAGACTTCGATCTCGTTCGTTATTTTTTTCTTTTGAAAATTGTAAAAGGATGAATGTGTTAAGGAAAATGAATGAGAAACAATGGAGAGGAAGAAGGAAATCAATGAAGAGAAAAGATGTGTGGTGGTTGAGTAGATAAAAGAAAGTAAGTAAATAAGGAAATTGCTTAAAGTCACTATAAATTTTACATTTTTTTTTATAAAATTACAATTAACTAAATTTTGCAATAATCTTTTACATGACTAATTAACCCCATCTTTTTTCAGCAATAGTGACTTTTCACCTTCTATTTTTGACTCTTTCTCATCGATCGTCGGCGTAGCTGCTGCTCTCCGGCCAGGCTCCTAGGCAACTTTCCTTACTTATTGTCCACATGCTTTTGCGGAGGAGACGCTCTCTAGGTTGCCTGCAGGTGGTTTCACTCGGAGAGGAGGCAACCAGTGTTCGGCCGGAGCTGTCCAGTCCCTCTTCTTCTGGTCTCCTCCACCGGTGCCAGCTGGTGCTGCGACGAGGTCGTTCCATGGCCCGTGCAGGTCGTTCAATAGCCATTTTTTTCAGATCTGAGTTTTCTCATATCTGAATCGGGCTCTCGTTTTCGACAAGGGTGGATGGGCTTCAAGTGACAGATTGGGTGAAGAGGGCGAGGGGAGGTCGTCGACGGTGAGGAGTAAGGGTGGAGGCCACGACGGTGGTTGGTCAAAGATGGCTTTCGCTTCTGACAACGACGCGGTGGACTTTGAGAAACATGGAGAGGCGGGTCGGACTCCGTCGGGGTGGTTTTTGGGCGTTGATGTCTCACCGGGCCGTTTTTGGACTGTCACCAGCCATTTTCTCAACTCGCCGGTGGCTTCGCCAACGGCTAGGGTCTTCACCAGCGGGTCCTTGGCGGTGGAGGTTGGTTACGTCGGTTTTGTGGCAAGATTGGTAGATCGAAGAGGTTTTTGATTTGAGGTTTCGACCCCCTATCTGTTTCCCTCTCCTAATCTGACTCGTGTTGATGTTTCTAGTCTGCGTTATGGTTGTTGTTTTGTCGGGCTCTTGCGGATATTCCCTTAGGGAATACCAAGACTAGCGTTGTCTGTGAGGTCTCTATGAACCGGGACATGCCGAGAAACTCAGAAATTGGTGATTATCAGATACCCCCGTGGGAGATGCTTAAGGAGCAGTGTGTCGTTGAGGTGCACGAGCTCAGATGAGATGATATCCCCTCAAGAAAGGTGGAAGGGTAGTCCGGTCTGTTTTAGTGTTTTTTGATGTGTTTGTTTTTTTATATTGTGTTTCGTGTTTGGTTGTTTTGTGACTGTTGGAGTATCCAACGTGATTTGTGTGTTTAGTGTCTTTTAGTTTCGATGGTCGGTGTGTCCGATATAGTTGCTTGGGGGTGTCTAGAAAGGTATGGTGTTTTAAGGTTGTCTTTTACTGTTTACTTGTAAACTGTACACAGCTGATGCTCGATTTTCGAATGCGGAGTTTTTCCATCTCGTGATATCATAAATGAACTTCGGTTTGCTTTAAAAATAACTAAATTTTGCAATGTTTGACCACTTAATTTTAAATCACGAAACATAACATTGTTAATTTAATTGTTGAAGGACCAAAGTAACCTGTTAATATTATATACTTAATCATCAAATTAACCTTTTGGACTTCTCTAACTCTACAAGTGAGGCAAATAATAAATAAATTGTCCTAAATCCTTCAACTTCAATTCAACACAAACTCTCTAGTAAATTGAATTTCATCATTTTCTTCCTTCCCAAACAGAGAAAAAACATACATTTGATTCCTAAGGAGCCTCTCTTGGCACTAAATCCACGCAGGTTATGTATGTTCCCAATTCAGTGCCCTTAAATCTGGGCGATGTACAAGAAAGACGAGGCCTACTTTTTGGATAACAGAAGATGTCGATCTCTCCCAAGACATACATCACCAGGAGTCCTTGACTGACCACAAGCGTCACTTTACCTAGGGCTATAAACGAGCCGAGTTTTCAACGACTCGTTTGAGTTTGATTTGTTAAATATTCGTGTTAGACTCGTTATATATAATCGAGCTCAATGATCGATTCATTTAATAAACAGACCTTTTAAGGCTTGACAGGGCTCGCGAGCCCACTCGTTTAATACTTAATTAATTATTCTATTTTTCTAGCTTTCAATAAATATTTAAAAATAAAAATAACTAAGGCGAACCAAGTTGAGCTGATCTCGAGTTTGCCCATTTTATAATTAATTAATTATATTTTTTATTTAAGATTTTAATGAATATTTGGATTGAAAATTAAGGGAATCGAGCTCAAACTAATTCATATTCTTTTGACCCGAGCTTGAGCCTGTTGAAGTAGAATTTCATGCGTACACGAGCGTGAAAGAGAAATAAGTCTCACGCGTACATGAAGCATGAGAGAGATAATTTAAATTAATCTCACATTCAAAAGAAGTGAAATAAAATGGGTATATATAAAAGATAAGGTCAAACTTAACTAATAGCTTGAGCTTTAGAGCCCGACCCGATATGTACAACTCAATTTTACAGAGCCTATCTAAAAACTTGTTCGAACCTAAACCAAGCTCGAGCCAAACACTTTTTCATGAGCCGAACCAAGTCCAATTAAATTAAGACTCGATTCGGCTCCTTTTTTATAAGGTGGACCATTATAATATTTATTAAACAAAATTAGAGATAGTAAGTGAAAACGCAAATGGCTCTCCTCGAAATAAGAGGCAACGCTGCTTCGCTGTCTCTCTCTTTCCTCTCTTAAGTTAATACAAATCGAAAGAGCGAGAAAATACAGAAGAAAAAGAAAAGAAAGAGAGAAGAAAAAAAAGGAAAAAAAAAATATTCTGAGGCATTAGATCTTAAACGCCCCGATACTCGACTGCGGGTTCGATTGCTCTTCGAGGGGGTGTTTAAGAAACATTTTGTTTCTGCAAATTACTGTTTTTTTTGTGTTTTTGTTTGATTCGATTTGAAGAACCGAGAAGGGGTCAATCAATTTCTGGGAATCCGGAGCCATGGATGGGTTTATGAGCAAGCTTCGGAATTTGGACGCGTACCCAAAAGTCAACGAGGATTTCTACAGCCGGACGCTCTCCGGCGGCGTCATCACCCTCGCCTCCTCCGTCGTCATGTTCCTCCTCTTCTTCTCCGAGCTACGTATGTGTCGTTCTCACTTGTCTCTCACTTTGTTATGATGATGCATGATGTGGGTATCTTTGTAAATGAGGATTTGGTGTTTTGGGGGTTTCTGTTTAAAACCCAATTCGATTCTAAATTGAAGGACTTTTGTTATGGGGGCAATTCTTTTCTTTGTCTGGTTGATGCTTTACTGGATGGAAATGGAGGTTGGGTTCAGAGTTGTTGGTGTTACTGTGGTGGTATTTGAACCTAATCAGGTTGATTTTGAGATTAGACTGCCTGGTTTTCATGTGTGTTGCATACTGATTGTGGAATTGTAAATGATGTGGACGAGTCCTCAATTGGGTAGGCACTTTCAAGGAATTGGCATTGCTTTTCAATAATCCGTTCACGTTATGGTTACGGATGATGCTATGGTAATGGGGTCTTTTTGGCTATTAGAATGCCTCAATTGGGCAGTAGTTTCAGAAAGCACGGGGCCTTTTTGTTGTTGTAATTTGTAAACCTAATTATTAGTAAAATTGCATTTGTTTTGTTATGCTCCTAATAATGATTGTCCCGGATAGAACTGTTTTGAAAACAAGTTTGCTAATGGAGAGTGTAAAGCCCTTTACGAGTAGCTTCATAAATAAATGTCTTTCAACGTGGGGGTTAATGAAAAAGCTCTCTGTTCGATATAACATGGTTCTTTGGAAGTGGATCATAATTTTATGTGCAAGCTTTCAATCTCATCAGTGCTGGTGAGTCTTTGGTGAAAAGTAGGGCAAATTTCAGGGTGGTCATGAATTTAGGATGTATCTTATAAATCGTTCCACATTCTTGCTTGACAAATTAGGGAACTGTTATTTTCAATCTTTGCTATAATGTGAATTCTTGACATGTGTCTTTATGATATTTTGATTGCTTTGTCTGGATAAGTATTTGACATTGTAATATGGGCCATTGAACTCTTTCACTCAATACTCCTGCTACAATGATTTTCTAGTTTGGGGTTGAGGATATGAATGTTTTAGGCAATGACATACAATCTCCCGTTCATTATTTAAATCAGCTTAGCATTTTCTCTTCCCTTGTGAATATTATACTGCAAAGCATATCACACTCGGAATACGGTTACTGTGACCTAATTATGTAGGAAATAAGGGAGGATTTAATTCTAGTCTCTTTCATGTTGGGCTATAGCCTATTACTATGAAGCCTCAACTGTAACAGACTTGACTTGCCTATTTTTTATTCAGTATTATGTTCTAACATCAGTTCTGTGTCTATTTGTTTCCACTGGGTTGCAGATTTATATCTTCATGCTGTAACGGAATCAAAGCTTGTTGTTGATACTTCTAGAGGAGAAACCCTGCGTATTAATGTATATAATCTGATCCTTCAAAAATGGTCAAATAATTTCTCAAATGCGTCGTAGCGCTTTGCCATTCTATTTTCAACGTTTATCCTTTGCTTAAAGTTATACATTTAAATATTGGGTTAGTTGTTTCCTACCAGGTAGTCTTAAGTTCAATTGGAGAAAAAGAACCTTCTTAGTTCAATTCATGGTGTTTGATCATGGATTTGGACTTGTTATGAATCTTATATACATTGAATTACGTTTTTGCTTCTCCTTTCTGTTTATTACATCCTTATTTAGTTATTTATCATGTTTGGACTGCAGTTTGATGTCACTTTTCCTGCGATGCCATGTGCTATACTGAGTCTTGACGCCATGGACATCAGTGGAGAGCAACACCTTGATGTGGTATGCATCATTGGAGCCCAATATTATTCTCTTTGTTGCGATGTTTCTTTTTGCATGTTAAAATATATAATGGCTGTTTGGGGATGCTTCTTTTCTTTGTAAAAATAATACATAGCTTGTTTGAATGACATTTTCTTTTGATGCTCTGCTGAACTTGCAGAAACATGACATAATTAAGAAGAGATTAGATTCTCACGGGAAAGAAATAGAATCAAGGCCAGAGAAAATTGGTTCTGGTAAGGTTAGTAATGTTCTACTTTTGAATGTATATATGGGCCAACATTATTTACATCTCTGAATTATATTCATTTTAATATTTGGGATGAAAATATAAAGGAACGAGAAGTTGACTGATGGCAGTATGTACGAAGATTTTGGAAGGCAGTTTTCTCTACATAATATATGGTCAGATTTAAACTGTTAATAAAAATTGAGTTCTGGCATTTATCTGTTCCTGTTGGAAAAAGTATTTGTTCAAAATTTTAGGCCCACATAACTAGTATATATACGTACAGCCTTTCCCATTCCTTTTTACATATACAAGAAGTCTAAATGGTTTTACAAGACAGACAAGCGCTGATAGGCAAATCCTGTATTTTTAACTTTTCAAGATAAAAGAAACAAAAAGAAAGAGATTTGTGGGTGAGTCATCTAGTACTCGCAAATTGCCGCCACCCTTAGATATAAATATATTTTTTATTTAAAAATTAACATGCCCTATACTTTTTGAAATAATGGTTCATGTGTTTAAATCGTGTCCCTTGATCCGTCGTATCTTTTATTATACCTTCTAAATAAGGTAGAATAAAATGAAATTTTTTAGTAGACCACTTATATTGAAGGTACCTCTGCTCACTATAAGTTGATTTATTTATCTAGTAATATTAATAATAACAGGTGTTGCTAACATATCACCATGGAGAATAATTTCTTTATCCTTTTTGACACAGATTGAAAAGCCATTACAGCAACATGGTGGCAGGCTTGAGCACAACGAGACATACTGTGGTTCCTGTTACGGTGCACAAGTGGTATGTTTGTCTGTCTGTGATCTTTGAAGTAGTATCTCAATATCATGCTGCAGAATTGTGTACAAATTGCATTAGTTGTATAGTGCTGCTCTATATTAACCACGTGTGCTGTACAAGTAAACATTATGCTTCAGCCTTCTATTACAATTGTAAACAGATGTTCGGCATATTATATTAATGTTTGTTGCAGCTCTTGAACGTGGTTGTTATTGTTGTGGGCTGAAATATATTGATAGAACTTACAGATGTTACGCGCTACATAAAGCTTATCTACACCCTGTTTACAAAAAATTGGAGTATTTAGTTGGAGCCCTATCCTGTAAATTATCTGCATCATTTCTTGGTTTTCATATAATATCTTAGTGGCACTCTTTTGATTTAGTTCCCTTATGCTGTCTGTCAAGAGGTCATTTTTAATATGCTCTCCAAAGTTCCCATCACAAGTACTAATTTTTGTGCCAAACATGTTTCTATCAGCTCACCAAAGAAAATATAATGTTTTTCTAAGAGATCTTTATCTTTTAAAATTCTTATTCTTACTTGCAGACTGATGATGATTGTTGTAATAACTGTGAAGAAGTTCGTGAGGCATATCGGAAGAAAGGTTGGGGATTAGTCAATCCTGATGAAATAGATCAGGTTTGTAGTGGCAGTTCTTGTTCTATCATGTATTTCATGCAATTAAAGGTTTTCTTTTTCCAACACAAGTTGGGCCAAGGGGCAAGGACCTCACTTAATGTATGTGAGGTTCTGAGTTCGAATCTTGGTACAAAGAATTAGTTTAGGATTAGAGTAGGGTTTCAGGAATTATTGCTGATCAAAAAGAAAAAAACAGTTTATCAGAATTTGAAAGTTTAATATTTCTTGTGATGCAATAACTAGGTCCGGATTTTATTCTATATTATGTAAAATTTTGCATGTGTTATCCAGTGCAAAAGGGAAGGTTTTATGCAAAGGATTAAAGATGAAGAAGGTGAAGGATGTAATATATATGGATTCTTGGAAGTTAATAAGGTGGCTGGAAATTTCCACTTTGCTCCTGGGAAAAGCTTTCATCAATCAGGTGTCCATGTTCATGATCTGCTGACGTTCCATATGGATTCTTTCAATGTAAGTCATGCATCCTTTGTTTTGTGTATGCAAGTTCTTTAATGCGATATAATGTCTAAACAGGAAATGGAATCCTGAGCTCTTATTGACTTACCAACATCAGTTTTTTCTCTCCATTTATAATGCTGTATTACTTGATATGTGTGGGGCAGATAAGTCACAAGATCAACAAATTAGCTTTTGGAGACTACTTCCCTGGTGTTGTGAATCCTCTCGATGGGTAACCTTATTTTTCTTCTTTCTTTTTCAATTCCATTCACATGCTAATCCAGTCTAATCACAACTTTAGTTTGCGAAGGAATATTTTTGCATTTTATATATGCTCTAAATTTTTTGTTTTACCTTTTTCAGTGTGCAATGGGTGCAAGAAGCTCCAAGTGGGATGTACCAGTATTTTATCAAGGTTAGTTCCATGAAATAAGACATTTCCATCTCTGAATCCTCATAATGCAAAGTGTTGGTTTTATGAAATACGATTTTATTCAACTGTAACTACGGAAATTTGTTGAATTCTATGCTTCTTTTGAAATGCTTTTATTTTCACTTGAGTTGATAGAAGGGCATCACCGCATGCCATAACTCATCCTCTTACTAAATCAGAACATACCTTGCGCCTCTTGTTGGGTTTTAAAAGCATTTTGCTTCGACTATTTGAGCTGGTTAAAGACACATCTGACGAACATTTTCTCCCAGTTCTTTCTCCTACATGGTACTGTAGTTTTGCAATGGGGAAGTACATGAATGGACGATGTAAGTCAGATGAATAGGTGTTAGTAAGAGATGTAAGGCCGAGCTGTCATAATATGTTACCATCCCAGTTTGTGGATCGAGTTATGGCTTGGATTTGGATAAATAGTTGAGCTCGATTAACAAGAGAGCTCTAACCTCGATATAGCATTCGTTAAGAGAAAACACAAGATCTCAAAATAAACAATTTACTAATAATTTTCTCAATACTTTATTCATGGAACCCGTAGGTATTTATAGCTTACTTGAACCCTAATCCCAACTAACAAACTAATACAAATACTAAAAGGACTCCAACCCAAACTAGTCATAATCTCAAACTAATACAATTACTAAAAGGACTCTAAACCAAACTAATCATAATCTCAAACTAATACAAATAATAAAAGGTTTCAAATAAGGTTTATGATTATCTAATAGGAATAGGATTCCTAACATAATACAGTTGAGAAGGTTCTTTTAGTGAAGGATTTGATGTGTTGTGCAGGTTGTACCTACTGTCTACACAGATGTCAAGGGGAACAAAATCCAGTCAAATCAGGTACGCAACTAAACTTTTCTCTTATCTGAAGTTTATGATTTGTTTTGTTGGACATTGTTTAATGGATTGACAAATGTCTTGCAGTTCTCGGTAACTGAACATTTCAAGACCGTAGATGGCAGGCTTCAGTCCCTTCCTGGAATTTTCTTCTTCTATGACCTGTCACCGATCAAGGTGAGTTTCTTCAGCTTATGTTTATCTAATAAATGGATTCGTAGACGTAATAGACTGATTTTGCCCTTAATATTGCTCAAATCCGTCTTGCATGATTTTAGGTGACTTTCACAGAGGAGCATGTCTCATTCTTACATTTCCTAACAAATGTGTGTGCTATAGTTGGAGGTAATGTAATGCAAATCTAATTGAGCTTTAAATATTGTGCACGGTATTCAAAGTTCAAATCTTAAATTCAACAGCACTCAGCTCTACATGAATTCATTGACGAAACGATAATGTCAAGCAATTTCCACGGGCTTTAATTGTATGGATTTGGATGTTGTGTACAGGTATTTTCACCGTATCAGGCATATTAGATTCTTTTGTGTACCATGGTCAAAAGGCAATCAAGAAAAAGATGGAAATCGGGAAATTTAGTTGATACGAATGCGAGTGAAGATTGGGAATGTTTCGACTCGGGCTGGTGTGCCTCTTAACATTGATTTTCTGAAGAGAAATGAAGTGGAGAGGAGATTTTGGGATGGACCGTTTCAACTGTTGGGTTCTCCATTGATTGGTCCGTTGTGTGTTAACATTATGTCGTGTTATATTAGTATGATTAGTGGATTTTTACCATTTGTCTATGCTTAAATCATAGCGCTTAGGTACTCATGTAATGTGAACAGTTGAAAGATAAAAGGATTTTGTATTCTGTGTCCTTATTAGTAGTCTTCAGCTGGAATCATGAAATCTGTGGACTGCAGTTAAATAATGGTTTTTATATGGGAAATTGCAAAAATGTGCCAAGTTCTATGACATTTGTACAAGGTGTTTGTTGTTTGTAATGGCAAAAAAGGTCCATTGTTGTTTTCATCTTCCGCAAAATGTGTATTTTTATATAAAAGGATGAATTTGCCAATGTAAATAAAATTTATTATTTTTTAATTAATTAAATATTTTAGAAGTTTTTTTTATCTACTAACTAAAACTTGTATAATTGAATTTTGTAATTTGATTTTAAAGTTAAAATTTATCTTTTATAATTACGTCATGAAAAAATCATTTACTTTTAGGGATAATTTTGTCATTTTTATTAAAAAACATGTTACATTTTGCAAAAATATTAAAACAACTTGATACATTTTTGCCATTAACAAACAACAAAGCACATTAAAAAAAATTATATCAGCAATGAATCAAAATTTAGGGTTATAACTTATAACCACTCACTCTCATCCTCTAAGCTCAAATCTTTTAAACCCCATGAGAAAAAAAATTAGTTAAATGTAGTTGTAAAGGATAACACTTAAATAAGTATATTTAAGTGCAAATGGGATAAAGTTTGGTATAGTTATGTATCTTTTCCGCAAACTTTAAATTTTAAAAGCTGATATGTTGTTTTTAAGATGAAGGGTGTTTCTCTCGTCATTAGTAGATGGTAAAACGAGTTGAATCGAACAAAATTTTGTTAACACTCGGCTCGAGATCAGCAAAAAAAAATATAGTCAAACTCTATTTTGACTCGATTTGTTTAGTTTTCGCTACATATATACTAAAAGTAATACGAACAAGTAAGTTCTCAAATATATAATGAACTGTGCTTAAAGTAACTTCACTACATTCAATGATCATTTCCTTTTAATGTTTCTTAATTCTAGTCATAGACTAAGACCTCAACGTATATATGGGATTTACATAACGAAGTAGTAGTGCTGTGTTGTACAGATAGAGATAGAGATTAAACACTTTTCAGAGGACGCTTGTACCTCCTCCTGTCTCGTGCTTCATAGGTAGAGAGACTTTCACTGTCACATTCACCAAAAGGACCATTCATTAGCATACAATATAATTCATTCATGCAGCAAAATGTGCAAGTTAATAGAGAACAAAAACACCATGAGGGCCCAACCGGGTTCAAACCGGTGACCTATTGATCTGCAGTCAATTGCTCTATCACTGAGCTATGGACCCGAATGTGATAGGTCTCATGTGAGTTTCTATGTTTCTGGTAATAGCTGACAAAAAGGGAACAATACAAATGATATGTCCATATATCACTTGTAAGTTGTATCTATGACAGTGACATGGCAGAAACAAATGGCCATCCAGTCCACTATATCATGTGAGATTCAGTAGTCAAATCCTATCACTACTTATACAAGAATATGTATATGTATATATATGACTAACCGGGTGGCGGTAGGTTAAGCCAGGGGTTCAGGGGTATTGGTGCGCACGGATAAGAATAAGACGGCTCAAGTCTGAAACGGGCCATGAGGGCGATATGGTCTGATGACCATGTGGGTGAAGGAAGAAAATCAGCAACAACAGTATCCACGTCAAAAAGCTCCAACACGCTTTCAACCTTCAAACTATCCTCTGCAGCACCGCCAACTTTAACTCGTAAATCAAATGTATTCCCACAATCTGCCGTACATAGTCATGGTACGTACCTGTGTAGAATATATAGTCTATTGTTCCTGAGAATTGTGGTTTGTGGTAGGTGAATAAAGGCTCGTGAGTTTTCTTGTGTATATAATTCCTCCACATCTTCTTCACCCCCAAGTCTAACCGAAAGAAAGCTGGATATGCACTTGCCTTGTAGTAACACCAGAAACAAAACAAAATAAGTTTTTATTGAATATATGAAACATACTCTTGGTTTCTATTCTCGGCCATAACTAACCCATGATCTTACCAGAGGAAGGGAATGCCGAAGCTTGAGACACTGATAAATACCAAATGGATCGGTTTTTATCGCATTCTTGCTGGTGCTCCTAACTTTACCCTTTACCATGAACTTATAAGGAAGGCTGGAATGACATAACAGACACACATATATAAGTAAACTAACACACACTGTACTAATTGGCAAATAAACTGCAATTTCCAAAACACTAATGGTGATAAGTACAAAACAAAATAATATACAAAAATAATGAATTGATGACTCAGAGGAAGCTAATTAAGAAAAAGACACTGGCAGGGAAGACTTCAATATTAATATCCAGACTGGGATTATATACAGATTATCGAAATGAAAGAAAGCATACCAAAATACTATCAGGATTATGCAATAGAAAATGTGCAATTGTTTATGAATTTATAGTATTTAATATTATGTTTTGTAGTTTCCCTCATCATTCCAACCTGAACATATGCATCATAACCAAAATTACAGGAGGTGAGGGATGTAATTATGTACAGTCTTCTCCCTGCTCTGCATAGGTTGTTGCAAAGACCTCTAAAACTTAATGTTTCACGACAAAAATCGGTTATCTCCGATTGGCCTAATTAACCCTCTCTTACATTTTGTTTTCCTCAATAAAATCCAATCAGAAAGGGGTAGCCGAATCAAAGTGAAAGCAAAAAAAAATGAAGAAATAGACGTATGTGCCTGTGTGTGTATGTTAGTTCGAAGAGAGATTGTCACGGTCCATGTCAGCCAATCACAAATGTACTCAGCCACAGCCAATGAAGGACGTTCTTAGGAGGAAATCCATGTTTATTGTGAATTATTGCATAAAGAAACAACATAAGTGCACACAAAATAGGACTTATTTTTGTGTTATGTCATCTTAAGCCAATTAGTTAGCAAGAGACCAAACTAACCTTTTTGGCAAAGAATTAAAATCCCCACAAATCAATATAGGAATTCTTGACTCGGCAATTTTTTCTAGCCCTTGTACTAGTTGTGTAGCCTGATGTTCACAAATATAGAAAGTTTTATCCATGCGACTTTTAATCCCTCGGAACATATATAGGAAGAAAGATACATTTTAACTTACCTGACACAATCTGACATCGGAAAAATCTTTACCTGCAACCAAATGGGTGTTCACCTAGAGATAAAATAGCGTGATTGCCAAAATTCTTTGGTAGAAATGAATATCTAGGATTCAACCCAAAAAAACTTACCACGCAAATTCGTGATTGGAAGGGATGGTGACTGATTCCATTTTCCACTGTTTCTAATATGACAATAAGTGCCACATTACTCTGCAAAACCATGAACTCTTCAAAAATTAAGTGGTAAAATGCAGGGTTCGGACTAGATGACAAACCGATACCTTCACCAAGTGTATTTGACCTTGTTTTCTCTGTTCAGGTTCCAATAACTCTGCCACTGGCATTGCTGTTCTTCCAAACTCAACCTGTAAAAGAAGGAATTTAGCATAAGCAAGCCTCGGGCTAAGAGGAAAATTTGGATCTTTTTGAATAATCCTTTGCCAATAATAATTAAAAAAAGTATGCTTCAGAAACAATTTTTTTCTGCAGAAATTGGAGTATATTTACCTCATATTTTGTTATTTCCTTGAATAGATTATGGCGGTAAAATGTAGCACAACCTTCAGCTGTATCCCCATTACATGTATAGACCTGAAAGAAATATGATGAGATCATTTACATTATTATATAATTGAACAAAGGAGACAAGTTTTTAAGCTTATTCGTTATCGTATGACTTCACATTTGCAGAAACTATGAAGTTATGCATTCTGTATGTGCTGCATATCAAGTGGAGTAGCCACATACCAAAGCTTGTTTGCCCTACTGGTCAAGCGCTTGAATTTGTGGTCTAGGGGATCAGGGTTTGAGTGCTACCAGCAGTATATCTCTCATATTTAATCTCTCTACCAACTTATGTTGGGTTTCGTGGCAAAAAAAAGAGCTCCCTACTTCATAAGTGAGGTCTCAACCCTAAATCTTGATACAATCAAAAGTGATAAAAAAAAGTGGATAGCCACAAGCGCTACTTCTTCTAGCATGATATTGTACAACACACACTTGATAATCAAGATTATCAGCTCTATCTTGAAGGGCACTAACAAATAGAGCTAAGTTCAGGTAGTACACCATCTACTCATTAATGTAATATCATGATGTACAAGAACAATATCCTAGAAATCATTATTTTTAGAAAGCGTACCCCATTTGTTTTTTCCTTGTACAGAGCTGAGTAACCATATTTTGTAAATTGCAGTTTGAAGAAACTTTGAAAGTGATCACTCTGTACCTGCCACAAGAAGATCATAATTCAATTTAACATCTCAGAACTAATATAACCACGGCCAAAAAAAGAAGTAGAGATACCTCCTGAAGACATATGATATCTGCATGATATCCAATAAGCTCATTGAGCAAGTTTTGTCTACGGTATTCCCATGATAGGGCCCAACTTGGGCAGTGATCATTACAACTAGCATATAGATTAGAAAGGATATTATAGGATAGCACTGTGAACGTTACACCATTGGAGTACTGTGTCTGAAGCCTTCCAATTTCTAACATACGACGAGGGTTAGGAGGAGAATTGGCTGCATATTTCACCGGCACATTTTTTTCCACCCTCATTGCGCTCTCATCATGTAATGAATAATTGTTTCCAATCCTCATCCTCATCATCGCCATATGGAGTTCATGGCTAAGGCTTGGGGTTGCCTGTGGCGAATAACGGTTATAAGCGTGCACAAAGACGTGGTTATTCGCATTTGGCTTTAAGCCAAGCCAAGAGCCATCACTGCCACATGGTGAAGGGACTTGGCAATTACCAGTTGAAGTCTGACCATTAATTTCTTCAGCATAACAATGACGCTCCTTGTGTTTCTCTGACGCTCCAGTTGAAGTCCCACGACTAATTTCTTCGGCATAACAATGACGCTCCTTGTGTAATGAATCGTTGTCTGAGTAAAGCCGAGGGCCATTACTTCCAAGTGGTGAAGGGACTTGGTAACTACCAGTTGAAGTCTCACGAATAATTTCTTCAGTATAACAATGACGCTCCTTGTGTTTTTCCCACTCGCTTATGAAGCACTGTGAAGAGCAATGGTGATTATCTTTGACATGCGACTTGAATTTCACACAATCAATACACTGATGAGTAGCCAGGCTAGAAGAATGCAAGGAATAATAAATTGGGTCTTGGTACCTAAAAATTGAAAAGATAACAGAGCTTATGTTTCCGTGCGTGGACCTAATATGTAGTACTACCATGTAATGGACAAGTTATGAGCTGGCACCCAAAAATATAACTGGGATCTACCAACAAATCCAGCCTTTACTTGCACAAGAAGTCAATGTATCAGTGAAAGGCACATATGATGCTTCTGATCGAATATTAATTAGGGTTGAAAATGAGAATGGAAGCAAAACATCACACACACACACACACACACACACATATATATATATATATATAATTTTTAAGTACAATTATATTTGAATTTCTCTTGAATATTCAACTAATATGGTGCAACACTCATAGCATCCTTTGCTTTTGCCTTTTATATGCAGTTTTGAACTTGAAATAAATATTTACCAAATTTGTCAGTCAATGCCAACGATTTAGTTAATCTGGAAAACATAATAACATGAGAAAGCTCAGGTGTAGTGCTACATAATCCTCTCTTCTCTTCACTGCCTATTCTTTTTTTCCTTCTCTTTTGTACGATCTTTTCTACAATCCCTTCCCTCATTTTTTCTTATTTGAATAAGGAAATAACATTTCCACATATACTTCTGCTTCCACCCCAACATAAATGTCTGATTTAACTCTGCGCATAAACACTAAGGATTGCGTGCCCCGTGATCTTCCATGTGCTACCGGTCTAAATGGTTGTAAAATATGGGCGACATTCCACTCAATTAACATCCTGGATAAGAGAAACGGGCAGTTGTTTCTACTTACTGTCTTCTAACTATGCAGTTGTAAACTCGACCTCTTACAACAGTATCTTCTAATACACAAAATGTGCCTCGTGCCAATACTACCGTTTAAGGATCCACTTCCTAAGGTTCCTGATATTGTGCAAAGGCATCTGTAGTTGTACTCAGACATCCTATCTCTGTTTGCTTTACATATTGTCTCGTTTTCAACTTCGCAATATTTTATTGTTTCCTCCGGGTCATCTGTCTGTTTGTGCCAAAATATATTGCATAAGCATTGCTCATTTTGGCTGAACAACAAACCTGGGTAGCTAGATTCCTTTCTGATTAAATTTCACAACACTTATAATTTCTCATTCACAAACATCATTTGTCAAATGATGCATCTGAATTCTCGGGATCCATTTCTGGTATGAATAATTAAGATAAATAAGATGAAATTCCTTAAATATATACATGCCTTTTAAAAAAACAAATTTACCTTAAGTTTGGTGTTGGTCTCCCAATGTTTCGGCTTGAGTCTTGCAAATTTATGGAAAATTGAGCTTTAAAACAAATATTAATACTTTTTACTATATTTACTATGTTTTGACAATTTTGGTAAAAGTTCAACAACAATATCAGATAAAAACCCAGGAAATTTGGAGGAAAGAAACAGTTGATGTTTTCTCGGCAACCAAACAGGCGAAACGGAGGTCAAAGAATGGAGAGAAATTGAGACTGACCCAGTGAAGTGAACATCGGGAGGGAACGGAGCAACCAGAAAGTCCTCGGGACTGAAGATGCGAACGCTTGAACTGGGTGCGTTGTTGTTGCTGTTGTTGGAGAAGAATCGAAGGTCCATGTCGATGACAGCTCAGAAATCGAAAATTAGGGTTTTGTGAAGTAGAAGAAGAAGATATGTGCCGGCAATGTTTGGGCGTAAGCGACAAAAGAGAGACAAATAGCATTGCAATTTCATAAACTCAGTTTCAGAAGAATTGACCAAAAGTGAGTCTTTTTTTTATATGGCAAATTTCCTTTCCTTTTTTAAATATTATTTTTTATCATCGTTAACAATACTGCAATTGTATTTGTATGTTACCTTCTCCTCCAAGGAATTGAGATTGACATTGAAATTGAAATAAAAGGAAACAAAATCACAGAATCATACAAACCCTTTTTTTTTTCCAAAAACTCTCTATACACTGAAAATGTGGTGGTGACACTGGAAAATGGACACCAACTATGGAGCTCTCTGTATTTTGGTATGTATGTGTATATCCTAAACCCTACACTACCCTATACCAAGCATCAGTAGCCTGGCGCCACGCTGAGCCATGGGTTTGGGGGTATTGGATCTTGCAGTCCGCGGCAATAAGGTGGCTTGTAACTGAAGCGTGTCATGAGAGCGATGTGGTCTGATGACCATGACGCCGAAGGAAGATATGGGCCGCCCATGTTTTCTTTATCAAGAGGTTCCAGCACGCTTTCAACCTTCAAACTGTCATCTGCATTCCAAGGAAACAACTCGGTGGTTAGAGAATCGATGGCGGTAATGTAAAGCATCTTATATACATTTATAGTGCATGTCAGTACCTGTGAAGAATATATAGTCTAGTGTTCCGGAGAAGGTCTGTCTGTGGTTCGTGAATACGGGCTCGTGGGTGTTGGGATTCATATTCCTTCGTTGCTCAGCCTTCTCCAAGTCTGACCGAAAGAAAACTGAATATGCACTTTCCTATTAGGAAGAAGAACGGCTTAATTATTATGTGAAAATGGAACGGATCATTTCTTTCCCAGTCAAAATTCAGGCCTTACTTACCAGAGGCAGTGAGTGCCGAAGCTTGAGGCGCTGATAAACACCCACCGGATCATCCTCGTTTGCAACCACTTTATCAATTTTTCCAGTTACTATTAATCTGTAAGGATCACTGCAATGAGGACATATATAAGTACAATAACATAAATTTCACTTGTTAAAACCTTTGTATTGATAGCTTCAAAATATATAACATCTGTACAAACAACTAGTGGATAATCCTCGAGTCAATAAATATCCAGAAAAAAGGAAACATGGTAAGGTTTGGTTTTCGAAATGAGAGAACCTAGACAGGACTATGCATCATATGCAATACACAAGTTAGAATTATATGAGTAGCTGGAAAGTAGCCCGACTAGAGTATAGCATACAAATTCAACGTCATAACTGTAAACCAACATTAAAGAGGAAAGGAAATAAGGACTTGAAGGCTCCTCGCTCCCATAAAATAAACCTCCTAAAACTTATGGCTCATTAATAAATAAATGGGTTACCAAAGCTTGTGAGTGAAGTGGCGGAGATCTCATGTAATAAGCAAACAAAGAGACGGAATGTTATGGTGTATGGCAGCAAATTAACTACTCTAGTACATCTATTCACTAGAGATATCAAAGTTCAGCCAAAGTTTAAAAATTGGTCCATAAATCAAGTTTTACCTTTTTGGCGTCTTCCAAAGATTCTCAACAAATTAAAAGAAAAGTTTAAGCCACAAAGAAAATGAAGGCATGCATGCAAGACAAGATGGTCCACAGGGATGTATTATATCAATGGCTTCTTTATATGTAAAATTGATGTCTGTTTTCTCAAGATTCACTAATTAGAAATACTAGTTATGAATAGACTGTGTAATCTGAATCATTAGCAACTATTCAAGTAAACAAAATATATAGTCTTCTCTGTACAGAATGAAGTTGTATGTTTTGACATTGTAAACCAGTTAGTTACAACATAAGACCTACCTTCCCGGCACAGAATTCAAATCCCCACAGATCAACAGAGGAATTTTGTACTCTGCAATTTTCTCTAATCCGTTGATCAGCTGTGAAACCTAAAGTAATGGAAAAAGAAAGTCATACAACATGGCTTCTAATTTATTGGATGGAATTTACAAAATGACATACCTGAAATAATTTTACATCTGGAAGATTAGGATTTGCGTGTATATGGGTGTTTGCCTAAAGGTAAAAATGTGTAATTGTCAGAACTCATACACAAAAACGAAGAATTGAAGATGTAGGATACAAATAATAACAGTTACCACACAGATTCTTGATTGTAACGGAGGAGGATTGCTTCCATTTCCCAATATCTCTAATATGACAACAAGTGCTACATTATCCTGCAAACCCATGTATTGTTAACAACACCGGGTGGATCATATAAGAACAGCCGAGAAGGAAACAGTTCGGATAAGAGAAAACAGAAATACCTTCATCAGACGTATTTGACCTTGTTTTCTATTTTCAGGTTCCAGTGCATCTACCACTGACCTTGCTGTTTCCCCAAATTCAACCTGCAAAAAAAGCCAATCATGATTGAGCCCATGCAGTAGAAACAATTGCTCATAGAAATTAGTTTATTTACCTCATATTTCATAATTTCTTTGAATAGCTCTTTGCGGTAAAATGTTGCACAGCCATCAATTACATACTTGTTCCTTGTATACATCTGGAAGAAATCTTATCAAAGTATGTACTTGATAGAATTAAATGAAAAAGATGTTTGCAAACTCATTTCTAAATGCATACAAATTTAGTCAGTGTGAGAAAAGTAACATGGATCTACAGATGATATCCACTGGATGTTTATGCCAAGTGGACTGGGCACATTACAAAATGCAGAACTAGTAATGTGATGGAGGTACTGAACATCGTTAAAAAGTTAAAAACAAAAGATTACTATGAAGTTGTAATCATTAATTTCAGCTTAAATTTTATGAAAACTAAGCTTTGAAGATAGTTTCATCTCTCCATGTTCACATCCAATAATCTCATTGTATCAAGAAAGATATTATCAATTTTATCACATGCACAGCTATCCACAGTATAAGATTTGTGTATATATTTCCCATATTTTGTTACAGCTTTCTCATATTTCCTTTAAAAGGCTTCAGATATTAAAATGAATACGGGCGTTTCTGTTTTATTTTGCACAGTGGATCATAATCAGCTTTGAAAAATTAGTTTCATATCCTAATTTTCATTTTATGAATTTTAACATCTCCCCCAAAGTCTTATGGCTTTCCTACTGGTATCGGTGCTTGCACACTTCTAATCAAGACTGCCAGTATACTAACACAGTACACAAACAAATAATGCTCAGTTCAGGTATCCTTATTCGCAAACGTGTATATACTATAACCAATTGCAACAAATACACAGGAAATCTTTATTTTCTGAGAAATACCTCTTTCTTTTTTTTCTTGTACATAGCTGAGTAACCATTATTTGTCAGCTGTGGTTTGATGAAACTTTCAAAATGATCACTCTGCACCTGCACAATCAAAACCGAATTTAAATACAAGTAAAACGTAAAAACTCAATATGATCAGCATACAAAATTAGCATGGCAGAACTAATAGAAGAATACCTCCTGAAGACAGATAATATCTGCATGATATCCAATAATCTCCTGAAGCAACTTTTTTCTACGATATTCCCATGCTAGGGCCCATTTTGGGCAGAATTGCTCATAAACAGAATAGAGATCGGCGAGGATATTATAGGACAGAACAGTGAATGTTACATCATTGGGCGACTGTATTTGATGACCTTTAATTTTTATCATACACCGAGGTGGAGGAGGACTTGGAAATTGAATCACGGGATCGGTCAATACAGCATCCACCGGACACAGATGACTTCCTGTTGAACAGTCTATGGCAACACATTCCAGCCTCAATTTGCAGCCCAAATCACCAATACTTGGTACATAATTTTTTGAAGAGGCCACCTTAGCCCATGCTTTTCCATCTCTTTCCACCACAACTGCGCTCTCCCCATCCGATGAATAGCTGTATAAGTCAGGCCAAAAGTCATCTCTCCCAAGTGGTGCTGAGACTTGGTCATTGCCCTTTACAGCACTGTGATGATCTTTCTTGTGCCTTTCCCACTCGTTTATGAAACACTGTGTAGAGCAATGGTAACTGCCCTCAATCGGTAACTCGAGAGCTACACAATCAATGCGCTGATAAGTAGCCAAGCTAGAACGGTGGATAGAACAATAAATCTGTTCCCTGTACCTGTAAAATGAAACCAAGATCTATTGATTGTGAAATGAGAAAGTGTAAGCAAAGCATCACAAAGCACTTTCGGGTTTATCCTTTACGATTCATATGATATATCGGCACACTCACAGCATCCTTTTCTTTGATGAAATTTGAAACATATATTCACCGAAATCGCCAAAATCACCGCCCAACTATTAATTTAATATTAAAAACAACACAATCTGAGAACTATCATTGCATACTACCAACTGTTTCGACATTCCCTTCAGGCCCTTTTGATTGAAGACAGTTAGTCCCAGAAAACACAGAAAATGGTGCACGGTTTTTAAGCATAACAAAATTACTACTTTTGTTATGCCTCAATACATTTCTTTCTTCCTGAATGATGCATTTGTTTGCTGTTAATGAAATCCGAGCATAAAATAAATAAATAAATATTTGATCATGAAACCCAAATTTCCAATTAAATTTTCAACAAAATTAAGGAAAATGACGAATCAAGTAATTTAAACTCTTTCAAGCTTGAAAAGGGCGAGATTTTTTGTGAAGATAAAAATAAAAATAAATTTATAAGAAACAATGGTTTTCTTAGTAAACAGAGTCAGCATCCACATTTGACCCCAAATGACCCATTTCCTAAAAAACTCATTTGGGCATTACAACAAACACTTAGCGTGCAATGTTTCCGCTGTTCCAGCTTTCACCATTCTCAAGCACACACAACACGGTGAAGTCCAGAAACTGAAAAGGGGAAAACACATACAGCACAAGAACAACAATATCAAAAAACCCACAACCCAAAAATCGATCTTTAACCCTCCTTCGAATCGATCTTCCACCAAAGAGACTCTACGCACCAATCCAACTCGACAAGGAGCAGTACTTGGAAAAAAAAAACAGAGAAAAAAAGACTCAAAAGAGACGAACCAGGCAAAGTCGATGGAGTGGTCGACCGGCTCGACCCGAGCCCCCAGAGAATCGTAGGCGCGAATGTTGGTTCTGCAGTTGATTTCACAGTCCACAACCGGTGTCTCTGTCGAAAGAATCGCGCTGAGCTCAACTCTGGCGCCAACAGGGTCCATTTTGATCGGAGCTTGCACAGCGACCCAGAAACGGCACTGGGGAGAGCAAAATGTGGGGAGAGAGAGAAATGGGGAATTAGGGTTTTGGAGGGGATGGATTGGGGAAGAGAGAGAGAGGGAGGAGGAAGGAGAAGAGGTGACGTCAGCGAGAACACAGAGACAGAGAGGAAGAGGGAAAGGTGGTGTACTGTACTGTGCTGTGTCTGTGTGGTGTTTATATTTGTATTTCCATTTCTTTGTTAAAAACTCAAGAGTGATTGAAGTTAAATACCCTTTTTATTTTCTCTTATTTTAATGCTTTGTTCAAGTAATTTTATCTTTTTTTAATTAATGCTCATTATTTAAAATGCAAATTAATTTTAGTCTGGGTTAAAGTGCATGATAATAAATCTATGAATTATGTAAAAATAAATGTATTTTTATTTATTGATCATTAATGATTGATTTTTAAAAATAATGAATGACACATTACTTTCATAACCAGTCTTAAACTCACTGTATAATTTGCTCAACCACAAATCATGACCTAAAGTTATGGAATTTTAATCTCATTAATTTGTTTTACTAATCAAATAATTTCAAATAATGTTTAGTTTGCACCATGGTGAGCAGTTTTCACTTGAATAGCCTTTTATATGTTGGTGTGTATGTAAAATGTTGAACGTGATATTAATACCTATGTGCCACAAATTGTATAGGTTCTTATAAGATAAAAATGTTTTAAATATTCGTAACGTATTTATGTCAATTATTTATTAGTATCGTCGAGCGTAATTTATTTCACAGTTTAAAAAACGCTCTGAAAGATACATAACAGAAAGATGACGGGTATCTTAAATCGTTTATGTATTTTGCGTAAAAGACATATTTTACAGTTTGTTTTAAAATTTTAAAATTTGCATTCAATGCTATTTCTTCGGTATGATCAAAGTTAATCGAATGAATCAGTCGCATATTTATAAAAAGTTCATGTACTAAATTGTAACTTTTATACCAACAATTGGTATAGATTAGTTAGGCATTAATTATTTTATTCTTGAATTTGTTGGATAAAGCCGAAATTGTGATGATACTAGATCAAAGAAAACATTTGATTAAAGTCTATCTAGGACCTGAAACTTGTCAGTGTAGGTGCTACAAGTAGAGAAGGAATGGGTTCACCAAACTTGAAACTTGCACATGAATAAAAAGGTTAATTGGGTATGAAAGTCGATAAGAATTGTCAAATGCTATCACTACATCACTTGATTATAGCATGAATTGACTCTATGACTACTAGAATTTGAACATAATTAAACTGGAAATCACTCATTCTCCTTGCATTGTTAAAGTAAATTGAAAATACAGTTTAAACATTTTTTTTAAATATCCTATATTCACCCATTACAAGCCCGTAGGCCCAATCCTTCTCCAACCCTAAACCCATAACCTCAGCCCAAACAATTATGTTTTTAACTTTAGATTATTTCATATAAGTACAATTGCAACTATCCGTTTTTCAGATAAATTACTTTTTTTTTAAAAAAATTCTACATAACCCCTTTTAACTAAGGCCAAGTTTTACTTAACCTCTTTAACTTCAAAATCAACTTGTGAAGTCCCTTAAGTTTGAAAATTTTCCATCTTTACCCTTTTCTGTTAAGTTTTAAAAAAAATTATGTTACTTTTTTTGCGAAATGACGAAATTACTCTTGCATTAAAAAATTAAAATAAATAAATAAAAATGATTTTATCACGCATTGTCCCGAATATTAGACTCATTTCAGATTTTTGTTTTTTATCTAGTTATGTTTCACTCCTCTTTGTTATTTATTCCGGATGAAGGACATAGTCCACGTGTACATTCTTGTAATCCGGAAGCTGACGCATGGAGGAAAGTGTATAATAGCTCGGTGGGACAGTCGGTGGCAAGTCTACATACATTACTAATGGTGGGAATGATAACAATAAGTCTTTATCCAATGAAGATAGAGTGTATTGTTGGCCTAGAACTCCAAGTTTAGGAGGTTCTAAAACACCTTGGGCACATTGATGGTTCAAAAAAGATCGTGAATATAAGTGGTAGTGTGAAAGGATCACACCAAAGCTAAAATTAATACGAAGAAGATGTAATTTGACAAGATGAGCTGACAAGAGGAGCTTCAAACTCATATCCAATCAAATTCAAGTGAGACAAGGAGGTTCGCCGAGAGATACTAATTTAGAGAAGACCAAACTCGTCACGAATATCGTGAATCCTATGAGAGGATGTCACATAAGGAAGATTTTGCCTACACTAATATGTCAAAACTTGACATCCCATAGTTTGAAAGATGCATGCATGAATAAAGATGATTTCCTAGAGTGGTTGAGCATCGTGGATAGCGTGTTCCATTATACTAAACCACTATAGGGTTGTAAAGTAAAGCCAATGCTTGTAAAATTAAGAAAAAAACACTTCAATTTAATAGGACAAGCTCAAGAGATAGTGAGACATAAATGGTCGTATCAAGATTGTAACATGAGATAAAATGAAGAAATAATTGAAGAGAAAATACCTACCTTCTACCTGTAGTTATGAGGTGTATCTTAAAGTGCAGAAGTTGAGACACGAGAGTATATTGAATATATTTGCATAGGAGTATGCTCCATAATTTAAGACCTTGATGATGAGAGCCAAATTGAGAGAAGTTGAGGAGCATTCCATTGCTGCTTCACTGATGGTTTAAATTGGAATATCGCAAATAGGGTCGATTTACAAAACTTACTATACGTTGAATAATGCGATCAAGTATGCATTGAAGGTTGAAACTCAGCACAAACAAAGTCAAAGAATGAGACGAGACAAAGACAAAACTCAATGCAGGGGTAAAAAGTGTGGTAGTACTCTTGTAAGAGGGACATGTGACCAGAGTTGTAGAAATCGGGTCATTCGGCAGCCTAGGCACCGATTGGGCGCCAAAATCGTCACCAACACCCTGATTTTAGGCAGTCGGGCCCAATGAGTTAATTATTATTTTTTAAAAATAAATAACAATCTTGTAAGTTCTCAGCCAAATAGTCCAAAAGCGACGAGGATTGATGAAATTTTTACAAATTGGGTTCTTCCAGGTCTGGGTGGATTATCACGGGTTTTGGCTCAAATAATCAGAATATCACAAGATCTTATTTTTTCGATCTGTTACCCGTCTGAAGCGCACTAAACTAGGTTTTAAAACTACCGGGACCTCGGACCCGACCGGGCGAGGACACCGGGTTTGAGAGTGTGAATACAAATTAAAGAGAAGTAGAGGGAGCAAAATGCAAATAAGGAAGCTCCAAAAACAAAAGACAGCGGGGTGACACTTACAACCCGCGGCGATGGAAGCAAGGAAGAACCGCCACATTCTCTACCCCCCAAAACATCACTTCTCTCTTCTCCTTCTTCATCTTCTTCTCTTGTTACACGCTACACAATGCTCTCATCTTCCTCCATCACAAATCTATAAGACTCTCATGTCTTCAATCCCCAAAACCCTAGAATCCCAATTCCCAACCACCTCCCAATGGACCTGACTCCGCTTCCGGCCAATTCGGCCTTCTTCGGCGGCGGAGGGTTGTTTCTCGAATCCGCACCTTCTTCTTCGTTTCTTCACTTGATTTCTCCGGAGATTGGCGTCTCTTCTTCGGGGCTTCGCCGGAGACCGGCGGTGTTTGGCGGTTTCAAGCGAGGAAATGGGTGTGCGTTTCTGTCTGTGAGCTTGAGCAGTAATGGGTGTGAGCAGGTGCGAAATGGAGACAAGAATTCGGAAGGAATTGTGGTGGGGAAGAGGAGGAAGGTGAGGGCGCGAGGAAGCCAGGCCATGAACACCACCAAGCATCTCTGGGCTGGTGCTATTGCTGCCATGGTCTCCAGGTCCTCTTGTAATTTCATATATGTGTAGCTGAATCATTGACATGTAGCTTTATATACACGCACATCTAATTAATTAGCTTCATGTCAACAGTTGTTAAGTTTAGGCTTTAAAAGTTGAAACTAGTATCTATTATGCTTTTAGAATGTTGGTGAATGGTGATCGAGTGTTGGCTGCAGAAATAAGGGGTTTATTTTAGGAAAAAGCCTATTAGAGGATTTTGTGTAATTTGGTCGTGATCATTTTTTTATGTGTATATCTGTGTTATGAAATTCCCGAGTTTTCCAGAAATCGGTAAAATCGAGTTGACTGAGTTTTGGAAACTCGATCTGGGTAGCTCAATTTTACCAAATCCATACTCAATCAAAAGTTGGTCAAATTTTATTTTTATATTTTGCAAATGATCTGAAACTGTTCTGTAATTTGTGCTTTTGACTTACCAAACGACCTCCAAATTTTGTGAAACTTAGCATTTAAGAAAGGGTTTAGACCCTAAAATCATTCGAAATCTCTAAGTTTGCGAAACTCACTCGTTTTTGAAGGGAGGTTAAATGAAAAAAATGGCATGAGTTTGAAAATTTGAAAGCCAAAAAGGGGTATTTAGTCTTTTTGTACTGAAAATGAGCAAAATGAGAAAAAACAAACTTCAATGTTTTATGAGACGTTTTGAAGTTAGTTGTACTTAAGTGATAATCGTGTCAACTTAGCTGTACTATAACGAGATTTCTTTAACTTATAAATGGCTGTTTGAAAGTTTCTAATTTTACTATAATATTGTAATTTTTGTCTTTCACGTGAATTATATATGAATATATGTATATTTAGTATTTATTTAATACAAAACGAGTTTTGCCTATTTCTCTTCGAGTTCTCAAAATTCCTTGTGTTTTGTCTCGCCAAGTTCTCAATTCCGAGTTTTAGGACCTTGATGTATATCAATGAGCTTTGTTGTTGCAGGACGTTTGTTGCACCACTCGAGAGACTAAAGCTTGAGTATATGGTTCGAGGGGAGCAGAAGAAGCTATTTGAGCTCGTCAAGTCCATTGCTGCAACGCAAGGCTTGAGGGGTTTCTGGAAAGGGAACTTAGTTAACATTCTTCGCACAGCTCCTTTTAAAGCAATCAATTTTTGTGCCTATGATACTTACAGAAAGCAGCTGCTTAAATTTTCTGGAAACGAAGAGACTACAAATTTTGAGAGGTTCATTGCTGGTGCTTCAGCTGGTGTTACCGCTACTATGCTCTGCTTGCCTCTTGACACCGTATGTATACCTTTCCAGTAGTAACTGAGTGTGTGCTCTGAACTTTAACTATGCATGATTGTCTAATCTGATACATATAGCTTAGTAACATATTCCTTGTTACATGTTCTCGTCTTTCATCTGCCTGAATATCTATAGCGTAGAATGTTACCTTAAAGTATCTGCATCTAAAGCTGCAAGAGATGTCTAATAAGATCGCATATGACAAGCAAATATGTCAAACCACAATCAAGCCTTCCATAGTTGTGAGGCTGACCTTTTCATTACTATTGGTTTGAGGGTTGCTGCTGAAGGGATGTTTGATTGGGTTATCTTTTCATGGCGAAGAGGAGTAAATTTGAATGAGGATAATTTTAGTCCAATTTTTAGCATTTAAGAAATGTAGATCTGGTCAATGAGTTGTATTTTTTTTCCTTTTTTATATACTTGTTATTAGTGTTCTAAAAAACGGTAGGCGCTAATTGGGCGGAGAGGGCCTTATGGAGACTAATCGGAAAATAAATCGGATTGAAGGATTGATCAGGAATTATAGAGGATTAATTGGACAAGTCGGGGATTTTTAGAACACTGCTCTTTATGTATCAAAATAAGTGTCCCGCTTTTCTGATAAGGATGTAAATTATGCATGGGATTGACAACAATATCAGTGTATGAGTTAGTTATTACCACATGATTATTGTAGCAAGTAAAGGACACGTCGAAAGTAGAGCACTGACTTCACTAATCCTTAATTTTTGCCAAAAGTCAAACATGACAATTATTTTGGAATGGAGGGAGTACTTCAAATTTACATTCTTATAAATGATTCATCCTTCAAGAAAAATTGCATGTCTAAAATTTTCAGGTCAATTGATTTTGTTTGCCCTATATTGACTTGTGAATTGTTCATTACACTTTCAGATCCGTACCAAGTTGGTGGCTCCCGGCGGGGAACATTTGGGCGGTGTAATTGGAGCTTTTAGTCACATGATCCGAACCGAAGGGTTCTTCTCTCTTTATAAAGGATTAGTACCATCCCTTCTAAGCATGGCACCTTCGGGTGCGGTTTTCTATGGAGTATATGACATACTGAAGTCGGCATATCTGCATTCACCAGAAGGCAGAAAGAGAATCCAGAATATGAATCAACAAGGGGAGGAGTTGAATGCCTTTGACCAGCTAGAGCTGGGGCCGGTCAGGACACTTCTGTATGGGGCTATTGCCGGTGCGTGTGCCGAGGCCGTCACATACCCGTTTGAAGTTGTTAGAAGACAGCTTCAACTGCAAAGCAAGGCTACTAGATTGAGTGCAATTGCAACCTGTGTGCAGATTGTCGAACGTGGGGGAATTCCAGCTCTCTATGTCGGACTCATTCCCAGTTTATTACAGGTATGTGTGTTGATACAAAATTTTGGATTTATGTTGAGTGACTGCATCTGCATGAAACTTTTGTGTCGATACAAAATTCTGGATTTACTCTGAGTGACTGCATGAACGGTTTTCTATAAGTATGAAAAATTCTCAGGGAACTATTTTGGAACCGTGGCTATTGTTTGCTTTCTGAAATACTAGGTTGAAACTTCATTATTTTCCTCGGTCTGTCTAAATGGCAAAAGAGTACTCTAAAAGTCTAAACTATGACACTTTTGCATAAGGGTGTTGTGTACTTTGTTAATGGCAAAAAAGTGTTGTGAACTTTGTTTTTGTGCAAAATGTATCTATTTATACAAAAATGGTAAAATTGCCCTTAGAGTTAAGAATTAATTGTTTAAAAAAAATTAAAATACATATTTTTTAAAAGTTTTTATTTTATTTTTATCTTCTAACTAAAATTTGTATAATCAAATTTTGTAATTTAACTTAGTTGAAGTTAAATATTATTTTTTAAAATCTTTTATAAAAATCTTAATTATTAATTTCATGAGCAATTTCATCCTTTTCGTGAGAATACACCCATTTTGCACAAAAAACGAAGTTTACAACACATTTTTGCAATAATCAAAGTACATAGCACTCTCTTGCAAAAGTGTCATAAATTGTTTTTTTATCAACGAATCAGGAAAACCCCTGGTTCTGGACTGACCTTCGGGGAACTGTATTATCGGTCTTTTAACCCCTTTGTCAGCATCCGAAGGGAAAACCCTCTTGCAAAAGTGTCATAGTGTAGAGCACTTTTTGCCATTTTCCCTATTTATATTGGTGCCTATGTATTCTTCATTTTCTTTGGCACCAAGTGAACGTTTATGATATATCCTTGTGAAGGCCTGCTCATATATTCTTCGATTCACAAAGGATGTAATGTACCATTGTTTCTTCTGATGCAAGCTAGTTATGTGTACAAGATATTTGCAAAGTTGAGTATGCACATTATATGAATATATTGGTTCTATGGACCTAATCTATTGTTTTTTTTGCAACTTCAGGTTCTACCATCAGCTTCAATTAGTTATTTTGTGTATGAATGCATGAAGATTGTTCTGGAAGTGGAATGAGAAGAGACAATGGAGATCCCAAGTCATTCACACTGGGTAGCTGATGCTCTCTAAATTTGCGTGTACTTGTAACAGAAGAAAAGAGAAGTAGTCATTCTATACTTACGTGAGATCACATATCCATGAGAGAGTTTTTGTTGTGTATGAGGCAAAATGTCATATTATGAAAAGTAGAAATTATAAATTAGGGAAAATGTCACTTAATTATGATTGCTTAATCATCTACTTTTGTCATTTAACCACTTCAACTACAAAAGGTTTTTCTAAGAGATACCTCAATTTTGTTTGTGTCATGAAGAATAATCCATCTTTTTTGTCAACAAGAAATAATTTTATCATGAAAATTAAAAAGGTACAAGACAAGAAAATCATCTAGTTACAAGACTATAAAACCCCTCCCCTAACAATTCGTCTTTCCTGTATTTTTGATTGGCCTTAGTTCTCGAACACTTTTTCAGAGCAAAGTACTTTAAGACCTAACACTTTTTCACAGCGAAGTACTTTAGGACCTAGGTTATGAGTGGCCTTGAATTTTCCTACACATGGGGTCAAGACCTCTTCATCTACTTCTTCATAGTCCCTTCTATTGTTAACGTCTTCGTTCGCCTATTCCAGTAACGCCTCCGAGAGTAACTGTTGAGCGAGACGACTACTCGGGCTCGATCCCTCTAAGGAATCGGCTTTTTTCTCCCACACCTCAGAAGGAGAACATGCTTCCTCCGATTGGGCACCTTGGATCCTTAGAAGATCCAGTCTAATTACCGCGAGAGGTTCTGTCGTTACTTCTGAGTCTTCTGTCTCTTTTGTTGGGTTAGGAACAATCTCTGAGTCTCTCTTGGCATGTTCATGTACCCACTCATACTTAGCAGTCGATTCAACAACCTCGTAAAATCCACTCTCTCCCTCCTCCGGGGCTAGGTTTAGCAAAATAGAATCCGACAAATCGATATCAACCCCCGACCTCAATTGGCGTTGCGGTCCCCTTCACCCTGAGCACAATCCCCTTAAACCCTATCATTATAATGTACCAACTCTCGGAGCCAGAAAAAGAACATCACGTGCCTTAATGCTTGCAAATTGAACGATTCAAAAAATTCAAACATGGAGTTAGCAATTCTACATTTTAAGAACCATAAACTAATCAAAACTGAATGATTTTTTCAAATTAGAATTAAAACAGAACTATTAACTACGGTTCACATCACATAGTTCAGTCTTTGAATCACAAGTGTTTTCACTTCATCCACTCTCCTCCCACTCGGATCTTTAATTTTCTCCGGCAACACTCTTCACCGCCATGTCTCCGCCCGCCGACGGATGTTACTGCTTCTCCGGCGAGAATGGCGAACCTCTCGCCAACGGATCGCCGGATCACTATCGCTTCTGCACGCATTGCAGGAAATCAGGCGCTCCGTCTTGTTCCTCCACCTCCGGCACCGATTCGGTTCCGCTCAAGGACTCGGAGAAGCTCTGGAGGGTCATCGTTGCCTCCGCCAAAGGGTTCTCGATCGGAGCCGGCCTGAAAGGTGGCCTCGCACTTTTCTCCGTTCTTCTCAGGTTGAGAAGCAGAAGATCCCCCAACAGGTAAACCAGTTTCATCGAATTTGGAGATTTTTTTGGTGAATTTTGTTCCAGATCTGTGGAAATGGAGCTGAAACTTCGGAGCAGCTTTTTATATACTGTTTCTGATCTAGGAAAGTTGAGATGCTGACGAATGGGGAAGCTGTTTCCATTGCAGTGAAGGAGACGCTGAGATATGGTCTGTTTCTTGGAGCATTTGCTGGCATTTTCGTCTCCGTGGATGAGATTATAGGTGCTGTGGGAGGACACCGTAGGCATGATCTTTATCTTCGATTTTCATTGCTCGTTTTTAATGTCAATGTCGAGTTAGAGTGGTTTTGAACTTTTAAGCTCTGATATGTGATTCAGGACTGCGAAATGGAGGGCTCTGTTGGCGGGAGCGATTGCCGGGCCATCCATGCTCTTGACGGGGTTGGAGACTCAGCATACCAGCTTGGCCATATACATTCTTATGCGAGCTGCTGTACTAGCTTCACGCTGTGGGATAAAGAGTAAACGTTTCGGGAAATACTGCGAGCCTCTTACGTGGAAGCATGGTGACATATTCCTCATGTGTCTTTCATCCTCACAAATATTGTATGTGCTATTTCCCACCTAATCAAGTTGTTGGTTCAAGTGCTAGTGATTCACGGGTTTTAATATAGGACATAAGAATTTTAGTTTACCCGTCTAAGTCTTTGTGTAAGAATAGTCTGTCCTGATCAGCTTATAATGCAACGGTAATGGTGTACTTAATGTCAAGATATGGTATAGGCCATCTTAGTATGCTAAACAACTTACCAGATTATCAGATTCAGTTAGTAAAAGCTTGGTAGATAGTGATGCATTGCCTGATTGGGAAGAAATCCCCCATAATGGGGAGGGTAGATTCAGCATAGTTCTAAAGAGATGGCAGAGTGGTCCATAAGATAGTTCGAAGGGGTGCCGAAGCAGCGAGGGTGAACATGTTAAGGAAGGTGCAAGGCGTCCAAGCGGGGATATAAATGTCAGACTGTTGAAGTCCCGCGTTTAAAGAATTCTAATAGTTTTGGAGGTTTAGCTTAGTTTTAAGCCTTTGTTTTTTAGATTTGGAAGAACATCAATTTGAGTTATTTGGATTAGTTCCATTTGCTACCAAAAGTTAGAGTATTATTCCTTTTTCGTTTAGAATGCCCTTCTACTGCAGCAGATATTGAGAGGCTTATAATTACAGGTGTTTAGTAATTTTGCTGTTCATTATAAATGCAAAAGCAGGTAGTGCTTACTTAGGCTTCTATGTTTGGACTTCTATAAATTCCTATGCCATACACAGATACACCAAAGGAATGACTTTTGTTTTTAAACTCTTGAGCTGATTAGTTCTACTTTTATGGAACTATGCAACAAGAACAGTGGTCTTACAATCTGTATAAAATAAAATACGATCATAATTCTGAAGGAGATTAATTATGCAATAATTTCTGAAGAAACTAACAAGATTCATCTCTCAAGCACAATTAAAGTTGAAGGGGATCTTTGAGTTCTCTTATTTGAAATATCTAGGTCGTGTTCTCTACTTGCTGAGCTCTTTCTATTTTTTAATGTTTGGTTTCAGATGGACTGAACTCATAACCAGTAGTTTCTGTATATCTTTATTTTTCAGAATTCTGACTACTAGACCATTTGATCTGTGGTTTGTCATGCCATCCTTTGGCTGATTCTTCGGATCCATCAAATGAAAACAAGTAACTTGTCCTAACTTTAAGTATGATAATGTCCAAAAGACATTGACAGTTAACCTTTATTTTCCTATAATGTTATTTAGTTAGTAATATTCAATTTCCAGGTCTGCTTACATATTGAAGCCGGACAGTTTGCCTCCATCATATAAGTCATTTCTCAATAAGCATGGTGGGAAGGATGCCAGGATCCTAAAAGGTGTAAAAGACCTTGCATGGCGCAAGGGTTTCACCAATTTGGAGGCAATAGAGAAATATTACAAGACTATGGGAGATAACATTAAATTAGATCCAGAAATGAAAATCCCATGCACGGTATGCTTATAATTCCTGTAGTCATGTTTCAGCAATGAGATTAAATGAAAGATATACACGTGTTTTCCTTTAATCTTCTTTTTGTGTTTGTTAGAGGAAGCATATTCTCTTGATCATTGAAGTAATGATACTAATAAACCTTCGATTTTAATATTGGAATTTTTTCTTCCTTAGTACACGACATGATGCTGTGTTCTTGTAGGTAAATGCGTCTTTAATCTTTATCACAATTTATTCTGACATCAATGCTTCAGTTTAATGTTTTGTATCTTGCTCGAGTAATTTATTGACGTCTTCAAATTTTAGTAATTGTATTAGTATGGACGTCGTCAAGCAAAGACTACACTCTTACAAATACTATATTGAAATCTCCTTTTTCGAAGTATTAGTAAATTTAAATAATGGTTATAGGACAGATTTCAGAAAAAATATATTTTACTATTATCCTTTTGTTGCTTATTTGTTAACTACTGTTCAAAGTAAATCTCACATGATATATTATTTATTTCATCAGGAATAAAATGGAATTCATATTGACTTTGGATGTCATAATAGGTTACACTGTTAAAGAAATAGATATTGGCTGTAATAAAAAGCTTATTCATTACCCATGTTCCTACTACGTGCATTGTATTAATGATTCACCTTTGTTTTTGCTTGTTCCAGCTCGCAAGTTTTCCTATTACAGAAGCATCCTCAATTCAATTCTAATAAATATGTGTCTATACTTCTGGCTTAGGAGCATAGCTAGGAAAATGCATTGACATTTGACTCACAATGTTGGTCAAACATATAAGATTTCGGTAACAAGGGAAACTAATCTTTTGTAGTCTTTACCTGGTTCTTTGTTTCACGTGATAAGAATATGACATGTATATGGTTTTTCAAGCTAGAAATATTTTATTCAGCCAGAAGTATTGAACACAAGGATATTTGAAGTAATGAGTCTTTCACAGGTCCTTGTTAATAGTTATGTTCTACTTTATCATATCTGTATATTCACATTCTTTATTCCCCTAATTCATGAGAGTACTTCTGATGCCTTAACCATTTGCTCTTCAATTTCTGCTTGAAATGGTAATTAGGTTAGGCTATGAAGTTAACACGTTAATTTTTTCTGAACTGTTATATACTAAAACCTTTGAAACGTTATGCAGATTTTACATGGAAGTCAATCATGTAATGCACATGTTGTTTCTTTTCTTATTCAATCCTACAAAAGATCTTTACCTGTTTATCTTCCAGTGTACTTAGTTCCTGCCCTTATAGTTCATCGTCAGGGCCTTATGAAAAGGTAACAAACTTCACTAGGTCTCTTTCTATTTCAATCAACTATACGTATGTATTTCCAGATGATATTTTATTAGATCTTGCTTGTTATGAGTCTGTATTAGCAAAGTTATTTATTGGTCACATTGTTTTACCCTTGTCATTAATATCGTCTTACATGTCTGTTTAACCTAATGCAGGCCTAGTAGTATATTGGGGAAAGGCCTTCTTGGTACTGCAAGATCAAGTTTATTTCTCTCTGTATATTGCACATCGGCCTGGTTAGTACATGTTTATGATTTTCTGAAGTTTATATCAGTGTATTTTTTTTCTTAACTAGTTGTGTATTATTATTATTATTTGCATTGCACTATTCTTTGAACAGACTCTTTCATGTCCTTTGTATTTTTGCCAATTTATTTATTAATGGGTAAGATGGAAGTAAGTTTGCTCATTTACCTTGAGATATTTAACCATATACAACTATGATTGCTCCTACCATTTCCATCTTACTAGATCCACAACCTTTCTCTCCTGCAACCACTCACCACTTCTCTCTCCCCTTGCAAGAAGAAAATATATATGAGAGAGTATTTTAGGTATTTTTAAAATATGGTCTCACATGTGCCACTCACATGATGAGAGCGAGTAGTTTGACCCTTAAATGTTTTTAGTCTGACTAGTTTTTGGGTTGACCTCATTTACTTCCTACTAGAGCAGATTAGATTCACCTGATGGATAATTAAAGAAAACAGATTAAATAATATGCTAAATAAGAGTAGTTATTGACGTTAAGGGGCCTTGCACTTCCACCTTGCTAGATCTGCTACCAGTTGGCAAAAAATTGTTTTGAATGCTAATGTCAGTTGTGTCTCAGGATGTGGACGTGCTTGCTCTTCAATATATTCAAGAGACGTAGCATTCCAATGCTGGCAATTGGCACGGTACGAGAACTTCTACCTTCCATCATTCTTGTAAGTTGATAAATTTATCAAGTTTTTATTTCCAGTTCCCACAGGGCTTGCCTTAGCAATCGAGAAAAAAAGTAGGTGAATTGAGATATCGCTCTACTGCCTTGCTCGAGCCATGGAGAGCTTCTTCACGTGCATGGCCGATGCTGGATATTTGCCACAGTCGAAGAAGTTGAAGAGAGCTGACGTGATAGTCTTCAGCCTGTCAACGGCCATTATAATGCACTGCTATGCAGAGGAGAGAGACGTGTTCCGGTCCAAGTACTTGAATGTTCTCGACTGGGTATTTGGCGTTCCCCCACCAGCCTGTGAAACTCCTCGCTGCAAACCTCACCCGTCTCACCTTGACAAAAACAACTAGAGCCATTGTGCTCGTTCATTTTAGAGATGTACCGCGATTTTGATGGCGACATGATAGTCGCCCCAGTGTAATTTTATGAATTGTAAATGTCCTAGCAATCTGTTCAAAATTTCCATGTTTTTGATATACAGTTAGGGAAGTAGGCAAAGTTTTGGATCGTTTTTGTTTGTTGAAAAAATTCTGCATGGATCTCAGTTGGACCTTTTTGTGCTCGATTTAAAACTTCTTCTGTATGTGGACAGAGACTTTGTTCATTATGAGCAATTATGTAAGAATGCCATTGGAAATTTGAAATTGCTAGATTTTCCTATTTTGATGATGAGTACTTCAAATCTAATATCATTGGAGGGAATAAGAAGTAACTTGAAGGAACGGGTTAAAACTATGAGACATTTGCTCATGCAGAAAAGATGACGAAAATTCTTACTGTCTCGGCCATTGCCACCGCCTAGGGATGGACATTAAGTCGGATGAATGTTAATAATGCGTTCATGCGCGGTGATTTGAAGGAGAAAAATATACACGAGGGTACAACATGAATTGTGTCATGATCTGATTTTTAAGGTATGTCAACTCTGACGATCCACAATCTCTTTATGGATTGAAAAAAATTTCCCGTGCATAAAGCACAATATATATTCATTAAATAAATAGAAATCCGCCTACTCTCCACCTAGACTCCGAAGGCTCAGTCCGACTGACTGGCACATAACGATTTCTACAACATTGTTTGAAAGATAGAAACAATTATATTTTGAGATAATTGCAGCTAGGTATATTTGGTCAAACTTGTTTTTCATCTAAGTACATCTAAAGATATCTTATGAATTTCGTAGGTCACCTAAACTAACAATTTATCACCCTCCGAACTTTCAATTAACCTTATGAAATTGTAGTTTTTCTTCTTTCATATTCCCTAAAGTGTTCAACAAAAACCGGGTTTAAAGTAGAAAGAGACCTCATAGGTCTAATACAAAAATAAATAAAAAATTACTTTGGAATGACACTCATTTGAAAATTTAAAAACCAACAAATGATAATTATTTTTTACAAAATAATCAATATGTATTTAATTTGAAAATAATGATAATTTGAGTAAAGTATAAAATAAAATAATATTTTGAGGCAGCAAAAGTTATAATTGAATTTTTTGGGTGTACTAACAGGTCGTTTCCCATGAATCTATGAAAAAATTATCGGTGTAAAAAGTTGCTCTTCCATGAATTAAAGGCTGTTTGGCTGCTGAGAATCCCAACCAGAAGGAAACATTCAATCGATTTTTTCATGTCCCATCTCCAAGCTTCTAAGGAATTGATTGGCAGTTTGGATTCTTATTTTCTCGCTAGCCAAACACGCTCGACCCATTTGCATTTAGTTGTCAAAATTAACCAAAGGGTTTCATACCCAAGACTCTGTGAAGCTGCATGCCAACTGTTTGATGAAATGTCTGTTCAAGATTACATTTTGATTTCATGTCTTGCTCTGTGTTTGGTGATGAGATAGAAGAATCCATGTTTTCCTTTGAGCAGTGGGCCATTTTGAGTTTGGGATTATTAACCATTGCATCATTTCACTTGTTAGAAAGGAATTTGACAATGAGAAGCTTTTGACAAAATGTCTTGGAGCTGTTGTGGATGCTTCTCTTTGAAGAAATTGAACAATTTTGAAATTTGAGGTGGGTTTGTGGGCAGATTAGGAACTGAGAGTTCAATTTCAGTGCATGTACTGTCTACTCCTCTCCATTGTCTGCTGTTATAATGATGCCTAAGACTAAATCATTTTTATTATTGATGTTTATGTTCCTCCTCACTTATGTACAAGTATAATCATGTGTATGCTGAACCATGTTCCTAATACCATCTTCATCTCATTTCAAGTGTCCCACTATGCAACTGATTGGGTGTATCTACAACACCCAAGTGTAAACCAGGTACCAAACTACAACAAACTCATATTTCATCACTGTTTAATTAGCTAAGCTTATCTTTAAAATTTTCTGTATCTGAGTTTAAAATTTTCGAAGGCTATGGTCTTTATGTAGTTATTTCCCAGGCATGCTTGTTGGAAATTCTTCACTTCTCATAATTTTTTCCTTGGTTTCATTGCTTCAAACCTATCCCATTCGATGTTCAGATAATGTGAATATTAATATATTATGCCTCCTGAATCTAAGCGCTCATCTATTTTTGTAGGAAAAGTTTATATTTCACTTTGATTGTCGCGTCTACATAGGAGGATCACTGTTTATCAAAATTAGGTGATATGCACATTTCTGGTAGTTTTTATTCATTTGATCTCTTTCTTTGCTGTTATTGCCATCCAACAAAATATACGATGAGAGCATAAGAGTATCAAAATTTATTTTGTTTACTCTTTCAGAACTGTAAATATCTTAGAACTGTATACGCAGGTGTACAGTAATTGCTTTCCATTTTGAAACACGATAAGCTGTATTTTACTTTGTTTACTTTTTCATGTATCTGAGGTGTACATTGTTGAATAGCCATTCGTTTTTGTCAGCATAAGCTGGTGTTATATGTTCATCTGTTTGCAAATTATGATGTATTCCAGTTAATTTGCTGGTTCTGTAAGGAATTTTACTTTTTTCCTGATATGCGATATACATTTATATACATGCATCAAAACCTGAACCTGAGACATGAAATTATTACATCTATATTATTACAAGACATGTATTTTGTAAATTTTAAAAACTAGATGTATGTTGTCGTGTAATCGATGATTCTCATTAGGTTCTCGAATATTAACTCAGATGATATGTAACTTGGTATTGACTATTCCCGATGACTTAATTGATTCTCATAACATTCTAAGCTGAACCATTCTGAATGACTGATTAAGAGAAGGCACATGCTATTACAAATTGTCTATTGAAATTTAAATAGTTCTTTGACATAATTAATCATTTAAACTTAAACACTTATTACAGAATTGCCAAGTGCTGCTATATAAAGAACCTAAGCTTTGACTTGAGCAAAACAAAGTACTACCTAAGCTTTCCTGTCCTGCACATATCTTTCTTTATCTGGTAGAATCCTATTTACTGTATCCGAACTCCATATATTGTTAAATAGTAAATACTTCAATAAATAAGAAATTATAATTAGCTCTATGGATAAATATATATTATCAATGTTATTTTCACGAGTCTAATGCTGAAGTCCTATACTGATTAATATGTAAGACAACAAAAATCCAAAATCTGTATTTTCCTTACAAAACAATTTGGTGATGCAATTACACGCCAAAATGTGTTAAGACTGTAGTTAAAATATGCCAAAATAGTGATTGATTCAGGGAAGAAAATACCTATAGTGTAGATAAAAGCACATGAGACTAAAAGGTTTCATGTAGTTGACCCCAACTAGATGGGATATAGGTTATCTGGTTATGTTGCCGTGAATTAGATCCAAGTGCCAGCCAAGATGTCCAAAAGTAAAGGACCTTGAGAGGCTGTGACTGATTTTCTTTTGCAAAGTCATACAATGTAAGCATGTATTGATAAATGTGTTAATGATGTAAACAGAACTTTCGTTTTACAGAAGAGTCAAATCTTGTTGTATTATCTATGAATCAATTTGACTGGGTCGATTAAGAAGCAGATAACTTCTAGAAAGGTTTCATACCTGCTGCAACTTGGTGGGTTTTCATTTTTCTTGTATGCTGTCATGGTTTAGATTTCAGCATATATAATATACCATATAACAAATTTAAATTATGAAGGAAAATACTAGTCATGGAAAGATGATGTAGTGAACTATTTATTTCTTATTGGGGAGTAAAGTCTTTTCCATTGATTTGCTACACATCAAAGTCAAGTTCGCTACATGTTTGGTGATCTCAAATTCTGTTGCTTTCTCATTAAAGTGACAAGCTCAAGATGGTAATGGTATTACGTGCTACAAATTATTGTAAGTATTATATTGAGAGTAAATTATCTACTTATTTTAGGAGTATTGATTTCTTCACTTCATCACTAGGCTAATTAAGCTTTTGCTGTGATGTCATTGCTAGCAGAAGTTGAGCCAACAATTTAGACATAGTAGTAATGCATCAGCACTGAACTAACACCTTTCAAGTGTCCAATGCACTTTTTTTTATTACAATAAGCAAAAATGTTAATGAAGTTACCATTGTTTATTTGCAAATCCTGTTATAAGGGTACTAGTACTTACTATGTATTCATATGCATCCCTTGTGGGGTGAATCGGTTTGTATTGACCAATAAAATTAATATACATATGTTAAAAGCATCTGGCAGAAGGATATGAAACTCTCCCTTGTTTTGTACAATAAGAATCTGGAAACGTAATTGCCATAATTTAGAGGCCCCTGTTAATAAAGGATTTTGTATTTTTATTTGTAGAAAACTTATGCAGGTTATAGGCCCCCTGTTAAGTAAGGATTTTGTATTTTTATTTGTAGAAAACTTATGCAGGTTATAGGACTATTTTCTCTGGATATGCAATTATATTTAAGAGGTAAGTGATCTCTTAACAGTTACATATGACTCCTGTATATTATTAGATGTACCAGTTTGCTTTGTTAGAATGTCTTTGGCAAGCTTTTGTGGCAGGTTTCAGTTTATATAATCGAGCCTTACCAGAATATGGGATTTCATTTGTTTGTTGTTAGAAACACAAATATTATTATTTTCATAGTATTTAATAATAGGGGAAAGGACACATCAGTACACCCAAAACATTGTCTTTATAACATACACACCCAAATTTAAATTCCTCTTCTCCCCTGAAAGGACTCATATTGTGACTAAATATGAGAAAAGGGGGGACTTTGGCGAGTGGGAAAGATATAGTAGAGGGTGTACTTATGTTAGAAAGGCAAAATTTTGGGTGTACCTAGATGTACTTTCCCCTTCGTAATATTATGGTGAGGAAGATCAGCAATTCCAACGTTCTTGGCTAGTCATATGAGTTTGTAATACAAATTTTGGTAGATTATGTGCACATACACATGAACATAATCAAAATCGAATACCTCTGTTCGGTTATGTATCTTTTTTATTTATGTCTCATTCTTGACCCCTGTGGGTATTGATGAGAACGAGAGAGACAACCTGCTTCAGAAGATTGAAAAAAAACATATTAGGCATGACTAAGTGAGATTATTATCCGGTATTAGACCCTAGTTAAGCTTGTTATTTTCATAGGTGTAACTCAAAGTCAACTAAGTTTCTTGCTATTTCTATAAAGTTTCATAATCCCAGATTAGGTTACCCATGGGGGACTTTAGACAAGTTACTCCTGGAACAGGTTTTGCTGGTCCCCACTCACACGTTCATTTGGACACGTTAATCTTCACAGACAACCTTACTTACCGTTGCACGCACAATAAAATAGCTGCATTCATATATGCATATGCAACATACATGCATTTATATTTACATGGTTCTGCCTCTGACTTGTTTTGTTATTAATTATCAGTTTGCTGGGTTACTAAAAGCCAGAGACTTCAGGTACCAATTTCCTATGTCTCTTTTTGGAAAAATAGAATAAACACATAATATTGATGAGTTGAAGTTGACAGGATGATTTCATGCAAAGATGCATATAAATGTTCAATGGAAGAGAAACATATGTGTTTGGATCTGAAAATTAGATGGCCAGTCTGGTTTTCTTGATGTATTGGTTGGAAACCCATGGAAGCACGCAAATCAGTTGTTTAGCAGACACTGAAAACAAAGATTGATAAATCAAATGAAATGAAGTAGAAGATTTCCCTGACATCACAGAACCTATTATTCAAATTCTGGATGGTCCACCCGACAAGGAACCTCAGTTTTATGCGTAGCTAGGTGAAAATCTGTACGTTATAAGATCAATGTGAAACAGGGGAATTGTTTAATTAATCCCATAAACTGTCCCTTTCACTTCCCCTGGCTGGTGGTAATTGACGTTGACACTGAATTATGTTGACATTTTTATTTGAGTTTAGGTTTGAATGAGAGAGCCAGCACATATAGTTAAATGGTGGCAGCTAGCCCCACTCTTGAATATTATTTACTTTAGTACCACCTAGCGACTCTGGCCACCACCGTGGGGCTGGTGGTGAAATAAAACCCATGTTATGGCCCTGCTTCATTTTCGAGAAATGGTTTAACATCTGAAACTTTATGCGTTCGATTTGTATTACTTCATAGATTATATATATATAGACATAGACCGTTCGAGATTTTCCAATTGTTTAAAAACCATAGGGGCATGACTAGCAAAGGTGGTGGTTGAAAGCAATATTCAAAATCAAAGGTAAAGGTAAAATTATTAACTCTGGCTTGTACTACAGGATAACCTATTACTTTATAAAGGTGATTTAAATAAAAATGTTGATATGGTCGTGTAAGGAAATTAGAGAACAGAACAAGGGGAATGAGGACAAGGTACCAACAAACACCATTGAAGAATCCTCTCAACAATGTCTTATGGGGAATGAATTACAGAAAAAGTAATTGAAATGAAATTTTTTTGGTGTAGATTTGGGGTGTTTGCTGCAACAACCCTCCTCTCCTCTCTAAGTCAGAATCAATTTTTTCCTAATCATCTACATTTTCACTTTGTTTTGTTATAAAATTGGGGTGATTAGCATGTGATTAATGGTTAAGCAGTGTAGATTAACCAATGCAGTGTCATGTATAAAATGTTGTTACAGTGCAGCCGTGCAGGACCATATATGCCATTTTGCTTTGCACATGATGCATTATGCATAAATTTCCTTCTCTTCCGTCTCTGTGGTTTCATTCGGAATATTATTATTTAAAGCAATTTTTTATTATATGTTTTAAATTGATTTGTTAAAGTTTTCAACATTCCAAAGTGAAGGAAGCTTGTACAGGAATACATATGATTGCAATTGTTATAGGTTACCCAAATAGCCAAGTCATTTCTAGGTTGTTATGACTTATCATAAAGTCAATCGGCCTCATCAAGACTTGAAGTATGATCCAAATTGATATATAATTAAATACGCGTAGCTTATTTTAGCTAGCTGAAGACTTTAATTCCTTGATAAATTTATTTTATTTTAACTGATTGTTCATTGCAACTGGTGCAGTGAAAAGAGTTGTTTATATGCAGGAGCTTGTAGTGGGGCTTTGCAGAAAATTATTGGGAACAGGTAAGTTTTGATTATAGGTGAGCCCATGAGATTATTGTCTTATGCACATACAATTATGTGCATGGAGATGTGTCATGTTAATTATATATATATATATATATATATGTCATGATTCATGAGTGGTTACTTTATACTAGCTAGACAACATATGTATATGCATGGTATATACATTCCTTGAGAAATCCAAAATATAAGACGTAAGTGCTTCGAAGCCATGCATACTGTGACAAAATATCATTTGTATTGCGTGCATGGGGAAGCTTCCCTTGGCCAGCCCTGACCTGCCACGTTTTACGTCATTTTATATATAGGCTGCTTATCATATCAATTAACCTTAAATGACTATCTTATCCTGCACATAATATGGTTATTTATGCCTCTTTGATTAAACACTGTGTCTAATATCATTTTCTGGCTTTTATTTCTGAAAATTGTAGTTTTTAACATGGATGTACTTAAAACTGTGTATAAAGATAGATTTGTTCTGATTAAGTGACCCTGTGAAAGTTATAGTTCTATATACAGGGCTTGTGGGATATTCAATTCAAGTTCCTTGTTTGTCACAAGGCTTTTCATGCTCAATATTGTGCAGAAAAAAGTGTTTTGCATATTGCATTTGTTTGTGCAATGTTAAGTGTATGAGACGACATGTAATTAAAGGGCTGAAAATATAAACTGTCAGGGAGCAAATGAAAGGTTGGGATATGCATAGCTTACTTGGTCAAATGTGCAAGTACTTGGGTTAATTTGTGATGTGCTAGTCAAAGTTGAAGTCACTGCAGAAGGTTAGAGATGTGCATTAGTGATTAAATAAGAGAAAAAGGCATACATATATAATGCCCCTCAAATGTTGTTGATTATTTTATTGAAATAAGCAAGACTGCTAATAATGGCTGTTTATAAATAGCAAAGCAGGAGTGAGGTGTTATGGGAGAAGAGCAGTAGCTAGAAGGAGAATTATGGGAAGATCACCTTGTTGTGATGAGAATCAGAATGGGATCAAGAAAGGACCCTGGACTCCTGAGGAAGACGCCAAGCTTGTCCAACACATCAACCAACACGGCCATGGTAGCTGGAGAGCTCTCCCTAAGCTTGCAGGTCGGTCGGTCACTCAACCTTGCATGTTTTATATATATATACATTTCATTTCTCATTTATGTATAATGGTGGTTTGTTTTTGTTCTTGCAGGTCTCAACAGGTGCGGGAAGAGTTGCAGGCTGAGATGGACTAATTACTTGCGCCCCGATATCAAGAGGGGAAAGTTCACCCAAGACGAGGAGCAAACAATTCTCCATCTCCATTCCATCCTCGGAAACAAGTATGTTTAATTCCCAATTCATATACATCAATCACAAATTGCCTACTTAATTTTATATATTGTGGATCGCTTCACAAGGTGGTCGGCCATTGCGACTCATTTACCAGGACGGACTGATAACGAGATAAAGAACTTCTGGAACACCCACCTGAAGAAGAAGCTGATTCAGATGGGTTTTGATCCAATGACCCACCAACCAAGAACAGACCTGTTTTCCAGTTTGACCCAACTCCTAGCCCTGGCCAACCTCACAGACCTCATCATGGATCACCACCATAACCCGTTAAGCTCGATTATCGACCAGCCTCCTGCTCCACTCTTCAACCAAAACGGCGCCATTACCGATATGGAGCTCTTGAATATAATAAGCTCGATTTCAAACGCTGGTGTGAACCCTGCAGCCTCATTTTCATCTCAACCACTCCACCATCATCAAAGTCAGTTGTTGCCAGACCCACAAGTCCCTTTCAATTTCCAACCCGAATCCGAGCCTCCATGGCTGAGCCTTCCATCATTGCCCACCACTCCTCTCTCTGTGCCTGCAGTCACTGAAACTTCAGTATCAGTGAGCAATCCAGGAGATGGCGGCGTCGAAGGAGTTTCTTCATATTGGGATCCTCAGATCTTCTTTCAAGACACCCTGCTATGATGCATGCTTCAAACTGTGTCTTGTTCTTTTAGTTCATCATCATGAATGATGTTTTTTTTCTCACTTGTTACTTTGAATTTTGGACATGCTTGATTTGTGATCTTTGTGCTTTCTTGTTAATTACTATACATATACATGCATGTACAAGGATATACATACACATCTATATATTTTGTTATAAATGGCGCTTTTCTGTTTTCGTGTGAGGTTAATGGATGTGGTTAATATATGATTCAAAGCAGCCTTTGGTTCTTCAACTTCGGGGGAGATAATTTCAACACCAAAATGACAGTGTGCTAAAAGTTGGTTAAAAGCTAGTTACACAAATTAGTATTTTATAAAATAAAATACGTTATTTTATTATGTCATTATGAAATACAATCTTTTGCCTATTCAAAACGTAAATATATAGAGGAAAAATCATGTGTGAACTCTAATTTTGATGTGAACTTTGCAAACTGAACCACAACCGTTGGATGAGAAGGACGTGCATATCCAGACGACACATGGTGGGCTGAGGTCTTGACTTGGATCGGAACTTATACCGAACAGTCAATACCTTATAAACAATGGTGAACTTTCTTTTACTCCCACTTTACTCATTTTCATCTTTTATATTGTTTATTCATTACAAAAGACTAAAATACCCCTCTTTGCCTTTCGAAATTTCAAACTCGTGCATTTTTTCATTTCATTTACCGATAGAAACAATTGATTGTCTCACACTCAGAGACTTCAAATGATTTCAAGATCTGCATAAGAAATGCAGTTGATTTTTATTCCTTTTTAGAATTTTAATTTTCACTAAATTTAGAGGTCGTTTTTTAAGCCAAAACTAAGAACAAAGTTTCTTCCAGAAACAACTTCCCAAACAAATAATTTTCATGCAGCAACTCCAATCTCACTTGTCACTTAGAATATTGTTATTACGAAGCATATTGGCACATTTTTTAGGCAATGAAAGATGTCGAACGTAATGTCAAGACAATGTTTGCAACATCTTGCATACTGAAGATTGAGCTCAAAAAGGAAACATTCGGCATTTATTCAGATCGTCACTTTATGGAAAACTACGA